>JAOPUP010001030.1:0-75700 GCA_026873135.1 Eucalyptus urophylla | reverse complement strand
GCCATTACTACCATCAAAATTTAAAATATCACATAAATTTCAGAAAACTATAAAGAAAATTACTTCGTGCAGAATATTTTTGTAAATGGTGAAATTCTTAGGGCAAGGGAATCATCGATCATCCCTCCATTATGCCAAGATCATTAGGGGATGGGACCAAAGGGGAGGGTGGTGGCCAAAGGCAAGAAAAGAGAAATAGGGAGAAAGGAATTAAAAGGAGAGATTTCCCCAACAGGAAACGAAACAGGAGCGCTTCAGAGAAGAAGATGAAAAAACAAAAACAAAAGGTGCGGTGGAGGTTCGAAGGAAAGTGGAGAGACTGTTGAACAGCATCACATGGGGAAAGAAAAAGGACCCCGTAAAGCATTTGGGCCAATACGATTCGGTGCGTTTTCCTGGATTTGACAGTCGCGCCTGTCCCGTCGAGAAGTCAATATTTCCTCTTTGCTGTCACGTTTAGGTAATCATGTACTGAACGCCTTCTCGCCGATCTATGCATGGTAGGAATTCACCCACGTTTGGGCCGCCTGATGCATCCCCAGTCGGTCCGTATGGGTCCCCATGTCTCGGGGATGAATAGAGCCTTTTTCAGCATCTTTTGTAGGTCTATGAAAGGCACCGCCACCAACACGGCTGTCCAGCTTGCTGGCGATGCACAGAGAATGCCGGCGAGGCGTCTAACTTCGGTAGCGCACCTCTGGTGAAAAAGTTTAAAAGAGAAAGAGCAATAACAACCGAAAACCCTAATGCAATATATTTACCATAAATTTCTTCGGGTAATACATTTACTGTCTTTCAAAACTTTGTCATTACATAGACACTGGAAAGTAGATAGTGTTGACATTATGCCCATATGGCTTAAATGATAAAAAATATATATATATATATATATATATATATATTTGGCTAAAACATTATACAACGGAACCTTGAATATATGTACCACCGACACTCTTTGGAAGCTTTCGTGTCATGTCCAACATTGTGACACGTGTCCGACACCTTTTGACATGTGGTCAACGAGTATCGAAAAGTCCGACACATAGTCAATTATTTCTTATGCACAAGTCCGGAATTCCGACACGCAATTCCAACACACACGAGGTTAATTTTAAAAAATGTTCAATACTTGAATATTCAAAATGTAAATATACAAAAAAAGCAAAAAAAAAAAGAAAAAAAGATAGGGCTGGTGGTTGGGTTGCCAACGTTGGAGGGGGATGGCCCTCGTTGGCCTAGGCGAGGCCATCGCTGGCCAGGCAACGGTCGGCAAGGCTTGCCCAAATGTGGGCGATGCCTCGGCTGAGGCCAAGGTGAGGCTTAGCTAGATCTTGGCCATGCCGGGTCCTTGCTCAGGCTTAGCAAGGGTCGACGGCCCTCGCCTGGGGCTAGGGACGCTCGCCGACCACAGGCGAGGGCTAGTGTTGCTTTAGTCTAGGCGATCCTCGTCAGCCCCAACCGATGTGGGTGAGCCTCACCCAGGCCTTGCTTGGGCGGGCGAGGTTCACCCCCCCTCTCTTGCCTAGAGCTGGCGAGGTTGCCGACCCCCTTCGACGGTGGTTGGACACACCACTGACGAGGCAGCGGCAGCGGTGTGCCAAGCCACGACCATGCCTCTCTCTTTTTTTTTTCTTTTTTTTTAAGAATTATTTTGGCTTTTAAAAAAAATTTCTATGAAAGAAGTAATAAAAATGCTACATAGGATAAATAAATAAATTTAAAAATACTACTTTAGCATTTTCCTTTAAACAATGTTTTTCTCTCTCTAAGTTTTATGTGTTATTGTAATGGAATGCAGTTGAATTTGTCAAATAAAAATAATAAGTGATATTAACCAATGTTGAATTAATATTTTTAGTGTAAATTAATTTTAGGCTCATTTTATTATTGTCACGCCCCGAACCCCGAGCGTGCACATCCCGCTGTGGTCGATCAGATATGCGACATTTCCAGGCACTTGTCGCCGACCCATTCATTTTAAATGCACATGCAGAAGCGTATTATAAAACCCATGACAAAGAAATACGGGATAGGAAAGTAGGAACCAATTCATTCACAACCAAACGTACTTTCATATATATAAATACACACTAAAGTATATATACATCAAAAGTCAGCCAACAAAAGATCAGTCCACCAAAAAGGATTGGTCCTATGACTACTAGTCAGACTCGTTCGCCGATCCTTCTCCTGACTCCACAACCTCTGGGGAAATCACCAATTACAGACCTGAAAATGGTTATTCAATAACCAGTGAGACAATGTCTCAGCAAGTCCACCCCCTAAACCCCTATTAGAATGGAAATACACTCAAAGATGGCCTAGCCACTCAACACAGGGTACTTACCTCGCCTCTGTTCCTTCCTGCAGGTCAGTACAGTTTATATCACTCAATCACATGTAGTAATAAGAACTTAAACAACTGGAACGCTAACAATATCATTTCAAACAACCACAGGAGTCTGGATTATAAGACCAAACCATTATGACACGTCACATACCATACCACACAATTTCGTCCCATAATCTGACGCATCAATAGCATTCGGCATGTGTTCCCATTGTTATCACTGCCACACATGGGCATAGTCTACTCGTAGTTCGGCTATTTATTGGCATTTAGCTAGACATCGTCTCCCCACCTTGGAGCACGACTTCGTCACTACATCGACGACATTCTCAAAGGAGCATAGGTCTAGAATTAACTATGACCCGAGCCCGTTATATGAGGCATCCCATATAGGGTACATCCAGCTCAACAGCTCGGGACAGTTTCCTTTTAACCAACACACGACAATTTATACTCGGCTCATGACACTTTGCATTTCACTCAATGCTTCCATTAAAATAGTGATCCCGGCCTCTTTTCTTCATATTAAAAATATTTGAAAAAGTAGTCGTGTGTGTGGGTACACATCAAATTCGAACCAGAAAAATTAATACCATTCTTTTTTCAAACCCCGTTGTTTGATATAATACTTAAAATCCATTTTCGGTGTCAAAATCCGACACCCAGGATTTTCTGAATAAAATCCATACTTTTCACAATCAACACTCAATTTGCAATATCCAAGAATCAATTGCAAATTCTAACAACAACATAGTAGTCAACACATAATTCTAACGAACAACTCTCCCGGTATAATTCCCGGGAAATAATAAATAATAAAATTTATTCCGAAAATTAATAAATAAAAAATAATTAATTAAGGTCTAATCAAGAGTATACTAATCTAATCATCTATTTAACCTTAATTAATTATACACTAAACTAATCACACCCCTGAGTCTAATCCACACTTAACTAAACTAATCTAACCACCTAAGCATACTTAACTTAATCTAAACACCCTTTAAGCATAATTAACATCCTAAGCAAGGTTTAGAGGATAAACTCACCGGATTAACATTCCGGCGAGTCCACGGCGAAGGCGATGCCAAGGCGGGTGTTACGACCAAATTTTTGGGTGTGAACCACCTAGGTTTGGCTAATGGATTATTAAGCCTAAACTTAGCTCGGACTCTCCCAAGCCCATACCAATTCGCGATTTAGGTTCAAATATTTAGCATGTAAAAAGGAGTCATCTCTAATCAGCTTACGGTAGGTCAATTAGACACCTAAGTAAAATAATGAGAGAATTATTTTACTTCTATGAACCAAAGACTGTGAGTTCGAGGACTTAGTTATGCTAGATTTCTCTAATGTCCTATCGGTACCTTTCTCTTTTATTTTGAAAAATGTTTGGCAAGCAGCTTCAATTGATTTTAATTTATTGTGAACATGCGGATGCGCAAACCACAAATTTAACATCCAAGAAAAGCAATGAATAAATTGCAAGACTTACCTCATAGTAACGAAAGCATCTGCATTGTTAGATCAAAATTCACATCATCAATCCTAGATAAGATTTCTAATTAACACGCAATCATTCAATTTTTGTTTTCACTGATTTAATGAGAATATAATCTATATGCAGTGCAATGCTTTTAATCTAACATGACATGATATGACATAGTAGTATAGCCTGAACTATATGAATGAGTAAAGTAATTTTTTTTTATGTTTTCTTAATGAACATGCAATAATTAAATATGCAATCTAAATTAATCAAAATGACTGAATCATAATGACGGACAATTTATAATTAAATGAACCTAGCAACAATCACTAAATGACGTGCATTTCATGAACCTAACGCTATATGACGTGCACATGATTTTTTTTTATTTTCTTAATAAGCATGCAATCTATCCTAATATGCAATGACATGCAAAGAATGCCCTAATTCTAATTTTCTTTTTTTATTATGAAATTCGAAATTTAAAATTGCCAAATAATTAAACATGCAATTTAAATTAAAGAAAACTAACATCATAAATGAACGCATTTTTTGGGTTTTTTATTTAAAAATTCGAAATAAGATTACAATTCTATATATGCAAAATAACCCTAAGACTAGGAATATTCTAAAACGAACCTAATCCTAATTCTTTTTTTTTTTGGATTTTTTACTTTTATGAAAATAAAATTAATTAAAACACCATGACAGCAAATCAAGCAGGATAAGATTGATATTCAAAAATTAGCAAACCATATCTCGCGCATGAGATTAGGTTAACCAATTTTAAATTAAATCATGAATCGAATCTCGAGAATGAGATCGGATTGACGATTTTGCAAGAGAAGGCGAGTCGGATTTCGAGCATGAAAATCGGACTTTTAATCCCTAATTTGAGGGGCTAATTCATGTCAGGCTCTCAATCATACATCAAGGAACAACTCCACTAACAAAAACAAAACAAAATAAAAAGTAAGTACAAAAACTACCTAATTTTATTTTCCCCCTTTTTTTACCCCAACTTGTGCTCGTGGGCGCTCAACCAAGGTAACTAGTCGTCGGTCCAGCAACGGAAACTTTGGCGAGGGCAGACGGGCAAGAAAGGGTGGCACCCGGGCAATAGGGACAGCCGTTGGAACAAGGGCGTCGCGATCGGAGCTGTCGGCGTTCAAACTCCGGCAAAGGGCGTCACGGGTAAAAGACTCCAGGTGCGGGCATCGCGGGCAGAGAGCTGTAGATCTGGCTCAAGAGGTTGCTTGGTTGTTGTACGGCGTGAGCAAGGATCGGCGCGGCATCTGGCGAGGCAACAGGCCAGCAATGTGGGCTTCGGTGGCATCAAGCAGCAGTAGAAGGCGAAACTGCAGGGGCATCGAGTCGCGGCTACTACAGGTTAGGCAGCAGCAGAGTAGAGGCGCGATCGATCAGAGGGTGGAGGCGAAACAAGGAAAGCTTTGCGGTGGTGGCTTCTGGCGAGACCAAGCAGAAGAGGCGCGGACTGGTGCGAGGCTCGCTCGGCGGTGAAACGACGACCGGCTCAGATCTGCCGTTGTCGGGGCAGTCGAGCGGGAAGATCAGGATTGAGGTAGCGTCACGGCATGAGCAACGAAGGAGGCGCGGGCTGGCAGAACAAAAGCAGCGGCGTCAACACTCACGGACAATGGAGGTGCAGCGCGGAGGTGGACTGCTGCGGGGGTAGAAACAGGAGCGAAGGTTGCTGTGACGGCTGCTGCGGGGACGACGGAGATACGACGTGAAGAGGTAGGTGCAGTGTCATGGTGCGAGCACGAGGACCTGCAGCGGCGGAGGGACCAGCGAGGAAGAAGAACAGTGTTTCTTCTTTCTGTTTTTTTCTTTTTTCTCTCCTTTGCTGGCCGCACGTCTCCCTCACGTCTCCCTCTCTGCTGTCTTTCCTGCTGCTGTACTTTTATGCTGACCTTGATTTTCCTTTGAAAGCTTTTTTCTTGTGTTGCTCTCTCCAAAGAACGAAGGACAACACCCCAGAACCCTAAAACCGAAGAAGCGAATTTTCTCCTTTCAACTTCAATTTTTGACCTAGAGAATCAAGAGAAAAACCCCCTACGTGCGGCTGTGTATTCGATGTCTAGCCCCACTGAAACCTTACACGAGTAACCTTTTTATAGGCCAAAGATTAAGGTTTTAATTTCCTTTTCAAATCAACATCCGTGAAGATTTCTTTTCCATGCGCAATATCACTTTTTATTTTCCACACCTCTTCTAAATTTCCTTTGCAAAAAATGAATATTCTCTATTGATTTTTTTTTTCAAAAATTGCAATATGATTTTTGTCAAATACGAGCTTGGGCCAATTAGGCCAAATTGCTCTCTTCGTGGGCCTAGCCCGACTTGTCAACTTAAAGCTCAAAACCCCCAAATCAAACCCATCTGTTACCGACCCAATGTAAATGCAAATTTAAATAAAGGAAAAATTTCAAATAAGGACCCAAAGTGCCATTATTTTCTCAAAAGAGAACCTGAAGTGAAGTTTGTCTCAAATAATGACCCAAAGTGCCATCCTTTTCTCAAAATAGGACCTGAAGTGAAGTTTGTCTCAAAGAAAAACCAAAAGTAGTTATTTAATCTTAAAGAAGGACCTCACTTACTAGTCGGTGAATATATGCATCTTCAATGTATATTCCGGTGGCCTAATTACGGTATTTTCGTCCATTCCTTTTTCTTTTTTCTTTTTTCTTTTTTGGCTGCCCTATTCATCATCTTCTTCATCCCCCGTTCACTTCTTCTAGCCCAGATCAAGAACACCATACTTGGGGAAAGGCCAGCTAGCGCCGGCCACTGGTAAGGGCCGATGAGGGCGCGACGCCCATCGCCGACAACGAGCAAGGGCTCCACACCCATCGCTAACAGCGGGCAAGGGCCATCGAGCCCTCACTAGCCATGGGGGAGGGGGGCCGTCCAAATTGAGGCCCTACAAGAAGGTCTTCGAGGGAAAAATGGGTAGCCGAAGAAGTCGTCAATCTAGGAGCGATGGTGGGAGGAAGGGATGAAGAAAGTGACATAGGCATCCCAGTCGTAGTCCTAGCAAAAGACGAGGTTGTTGGTGGAGCAGAGGGTGGAGGTGGGGGAGGTCGCCCCTCATGGCCATTAGCGAGGTCACCCCTCGCTGGCCCTGGGCGAGGGCTCACCCACTTCACTGGCCACTAATAAGGGCCGATGAGGGCTTGTAAGCCCTCACCCGCAGCCAGCGAGAGCTCGACGGCCCTCACCAGCCGCAACCGAGGTCACCCTCACCAAATCTGGCAAGGGTCGGCCTATAAGCCCTTGCCTATTGCCGACGATGGGCGTCCAACCCTCATCGAACCTCACCAACGGCCAACGCTCGCTGGCCCTGCCCAAGTCCGATGTTCTTGAGAAGAAGACGAACAAGGGACGAAGAAGATGATGAACAGTGTCACCATTGACCCAAAATAATAATAATAATAAAGAACAAGACAGCTAAAAATTTTTAAAAAATAATTGACAAAAATATCCCTGATCAGGCTATCGGAATATGCATCGGAGATGCATTTATTTACCAGCCGGCAAATGAGGTCCTTCTTTGAGACTAAATGATCACTTTTGGACATTATTTGAGACAGACTCCACTCCAAGTCCTCTTTTGAGAAAATGAAGGCATTTTGAGTCATATTCTGAGACAAACTTCACTTTGGGTCCTCTTTTGAGAAAATGATGGCGTTGTAGGTCCTTATTTGAAATTTTCCCTAAAATAAATGCACCTAAAACTATATGCTATACAACTAATTAATTAACTAATATTTTTTAGGGGTTAAAATTAGTCCCTAATTTTTTAATGCGATAAATGACTAAACGGGTCGCCAAAATTTAGGTGTCAACAGCTGCCCCTCTTTGAAGGTGAGCTCGAAGAAGTTGCCTTCAAAGACAAATTGAAACCTAAATTTTGACTATACACATGCATTGAATGATTTTTTTTTTTGGTTGGAAAATAAAACTCACTTTTTAATGCAATTTATATGATGCATGGAAATGCTAATGTAAATGTATGATGCGAAAAGAAAGAACGTACCTACAGTTACTTACGAATCAGTGCGGTAGAGCATCTTGAGGTACATGATAAATCCCCATTTACTCTACAAGTACCCAACTCTCACTCATGTTCCTTGAAGAGTCTAACAGGTAAAAAATTGAGACATCAAGATTGAGAAGAACATTCACATCCAAAGTGAAATGTTCAACGAAAATAATTGAGACATCTAGATCCAGACTGAGATGTCAAGATTTTGTGTTTGAAATACCTAGATCCAAACTAAGGTATAAAGAGAAAGGTAGAGAAACATTCACATCCATAAAGAAATATTTAACAAAAAGAATTAAGACATCCAGATCTAGACTGAGATGTCAAGATTTTGAACTCGATATACCTAGATCCAGACTAAGGTATAACGAGAAAGGTCGAGAAACATTCACATCCAGAGTAAAATGTTTAACAAAAAGAATTAAGACATCCAGATCTAGATTGAGATGTCAAGATTTTGAACTCGATATATCTAAATCCAAATTAAGGTATAACGAGAAAGGTCGAGAAACATTCACATCTAGAGTGAAATGTTTAACGAAAAGAATTAAGACATCCATATCCAGACTGAGATGTCAAGATTTTGAACTCGATATACCTAGATCTAGACTAAGGTATAACGAGAAAGGTCGAAAAACATTCACATCCAAAGTGAAATGTTTTGATGAAAATAATTAAGACATCTAGATCCAGAATGAGATGTCAAAGGAACCTACCTAGAATATCTTTCCTTGAAGGATGGTAATGTGATTCAAGATAGTTGGTGTTACTTGTCCAGGACCCATACCGTTCTACAGTCGCCTGAATGAGAAACAGATATTGTCTAGGACCCGTACCATTTTACGGTCGCCTAAACAGGGATTCGCCTTCCAAGACTCGTACCATTCTACGGTCATCTGACTGGGGAAATAAATGTTGTCTAAGACCCGTACCATTCTATAGTCGCCTGAATGTTGTCTAGGACCCATACCATTCTACGGTCGCCTTGACAAAAAAAAGTGATTTTCCAAGACCCATACCATTCTACGGTCGCCGGAATGTTGTCTAGGACCCGTACCATTCTACGGTCACCTTAACGAAAAAAAATGATTTTCCAGGACCCGTACCATTCTACGGTCGCCTGAATGTTGTCTAGGACCCGTACCATTCTACAGTTGCCTAGTCTTGCAATAAAGATCATCTTACCATAACCCAAACCTTTCTTCGGTCACCTTAATTAGATTGAATTTGGAGAAAAATCTTTCGGGGACAACTCAATTGAGTGTCACTGTAAAGGACTCTAGGCTACGAAAGCACGCTAGGTCGATAAAAAAAAAAAAAACCGGGCTACAGAAGCACGCCAGTTCAATAAAAGGGAACCTAGGCTACGAAAGCACGCCAAATAACTATAAATGAACACCGGGCTACAAAAGCACACCGGGTCAATAAAGAGAGACTTTGGGCTACAAAAGCACGCTAGGTTAGGAACTTCGGGCTACGAAAGCACGCCGAATCTCAAGGCTTCAAGGAGCAACTTAAATGTCAAGTATAACTTGGTCTTCAAGGAAATATTACCTGTCAGACATGATTAGAGCAAAAACTGATATGCATTCATTAAAGACGTAGACAATTTGAGCTACTTTAAAATGCACATTTCAAAGTTCAGTGGGGTTTTTCATCAACTCAATCAAGGTTTATGCATAATGAATTTACCATATTTGCATCACCCAAATTTCCACAGGAGAGAATTGTCGTTAAAGACAATGACATAGCTTTCTTAAAAATACTAAATGAGAGACTTTTAGTTTGAAAGAACTTTCACTCACTCTCATTCAGAAGGGTTATTTTAGGAGAATCAATCAATCTCACTATCATCATATCGATAAGGGTCCAAGTATTCTCGCAAGCGGTACGACCTTACCAATTTGAGAGGTCTTTAACGGGGACCGTAATGTGGGCTTGGTCAATGGCTTAATAAAAGGGACTCTTTGAGTCAAAGCTATTGAAAGAATAATCATGTGGTCATCTCCGGACTTACAAGTCAAGAACCCTGCAAAATGAGAAAGAAATAATTTTGCTCGCACCTCTTCGAGCGATGCTTAGAACATGTGAACTCCTATGTTAATTCAAATGCCCTAATCAAAAGAGATTTTGCAATGGATGTAACATAAGCTAGGTTCATGGGTTGAGAAACAAAATGATCATTAGGCTCAAAATATGTGTGAGGGGTGAGCGTTGGTGATCATCTTGACATTGCCACCAGTTTTCTTTTTCACCATCAGGGATTGTCTTGATGAAGTGCCCCATTGATTGTAAAAACTCAGCGTTTGAGTTCTTTGAGTATTGCTCCATTGGGATTCAATTCTTGCAATTGACAGTCAGCTATCTTGACTTTCTTTTTTCATCTATGGGCATTGGCCTTGCTTTTACCAAGCACACCGCTTTTTCATGCCCCTAGTTCTTCTTCATTTTTTTTTCAATTTTTTTATGGGCATTGGCCTTGCTTTTATCAAGCGCACTGTTTTTTCATGCCCCTTAGTTCTATTTTGATTTCTATGCATGCGTCAAGCAATTATACTTTGAATGACACTCAAACTTTCAAGAGTCTTCATCTGCCTTTTGCCTTGGCCCAATGTGGGGGATGATCACCAACTGGGTTTAAAGAAATGAAATTGTAGGCTCAAGTGGGCTATGCAATGGATATAAGTATATAGGATAGAGAAAGAAATGCTCTTCGTCATCCTAGGGCACTTAAATTACCACATGAATTCAATGTAATAACACGACTTGAAGATTGATGCAAGTGAGAGCAAGAAAATTTCTTTTCATTTTCCTCATCTCATGATGCTGTCTTACCTCCAACTTGCCCCGATGTGGGTGGTTCTTGATAGGGATAATTTGAAAAAAATCTCCACAAGTGTATAAGGCTTAAAGTGGTTAAGCAATGAATCACATGTTGTGTTTGGGATAGAGAAATGAATTGGCCCTTATCATTTCGGTTATCGTACCTTTTGTGAGAGAACTGTTTACCTCGCAGATATGGAACTTCTTACACTCATCTCACAAGTGTATAAGTAGGGGATTATGTATAGGATAAGGCTTGCCTTTCATCATCTTGACACGTCTCATTTAGCATGCTTAATTCATTCCACATCATTCATTGAATTAGTCCATCTTGATGTTCTTTAGTGGAATTGGTGGACTAAACATGTAAGAGTCATCATGAAAAATCCTTAGTAGCTTTAAGCATGAAAAATTGCAAACTTCAGAACAAACAATTTACCACACTCAAAAAATTCTTTCACAAGTATGAAAAACATGATTTTGAGTGTTCATTCAAGGAATTGTCCCCACGAGGGGATTGTCTTAGGAATGGGTGTTCTTGGATTGTCCCTGAAAATCCGCTTTTGCCCCTGCACAAGAGAACGTGCATGAATAAGATACCATGCAATATCAAAGTAAATTCAAATTGCACAACCATTTTGGCTCGGATCGAGATTTTGTCTCAGTTATGTCACTACTAGAATCTGTAGTGCCCCAATTCGTCATCTGCAAGGAAAAGAACAGAGTGTCAATTCCAAAATTAATTATATTCAGGAACACAATGTATCCATTTCATCCAAGACGGATGATCCTCTTTTGACTTGTTCCATCATTTTCTCACGGAAATGAGAAACTTCATTTGACATCTCACACAAATTGTAATGAGACGTGTCACACATCACTAGATGATCTTCTTTTGACTTGCCATTGGTTTCTTATTGATGTGCAAGGAAATCGCTCGGGACAAGTAAGAGGATAAGTAGTGCTTAATGTTTTCTTCACTCTTGGGAGATGTCATCAAGATCAGCTAGGAAATGATCCTTTGCCCCCATGTCTATTTTTCTTTCGAATGTATGTTCCCAAATCAACGGGCCCATTATCACTGAAAATTGATGCATTATTTTCAAACGCCTCTCTATTATGCTCTGAGACATGAGGTAAATGAGTTAGAAAAACAAACAAGGGTAACCTACTGCATGCTTTTGGAAATGACTTCAAAAATGATTTTTTTTTTTTAGAAATATTTTGGATGAGGAAGCATGAAGAAGCCTAGTCCTCATAATTTCTCCATTGATGATATTTTCTTTTCATTGTTGGATATCATCATCGGGCTGGTTTGGTGTACCCCATCACATCCTCAAAACAAAACTTATAATTTTATTGATTATCATCAATCAAATTACATTTATTGGAATATGATGTTCAAGCACAGAAGAAATTGAAATCAATCCCTAAAAATCGATAAGAATTCCCACGTAGGGGAAGGTGCATGCCCCTAATTAAATGAGGAAATCGAACTACTGAGGACCATGAATCATGGGTACTTGAATTCTTCACCCTCATTGATCTTGTTATGCGAACCTTTTAGGTCAGATATTATTCCCTCTACTTATGTCACTAGTCTCTTCATGATAGCATCAAATTCGGCTACCTTAGAAAAATGAGACGATTCAAAAAGTCTTCTTGGCTCTCTCCTTGGAGTCGCAATTTCTCATCGAAGATAGATTGCAGCACTTTTGCTTGACAAAATTAGCTCTTTTTTATCCATCATTTTGGCTCTCGATGGGTGAGCGGGATCGCTCCATAATTACCTAATTCAAATGAACGGGGACATGTAAGCATGAGGTGTAAATAGAAAGTCAATACATGATAATGATCTAATCGACTTTTCCATTTTTTTTCATTTATTCATGAAAAGTTCATACAAGAAGGGCATTTCCTAAAAATGGACTAGGAAAATAAAGATAGACACCCTAACAAGACCAAATTTCCTAGACATGAATTGAAAACAAATTCTCCAAAGTTTTTTTTTTTTTTTTTTGCAAATGATTCATTGCATGGCAATTTCCTCATTTCTTTTCTAATTGACAAATGAATTAAATCAAATGACTAACCTAGATTGTCATGGACGGATCGAAAGTATGACAAAGTAAATTGTATAGTATAGGGATAGAAAACTTACTTCACCAAGGAAAATCAATGGCAATCACATAGACATGCGCATGGTAAGTGGCTTGATTTCTAATCTATAAAGATTTATCAAAGTGGAGCCACAAGGATGATCGGTCTAGCCACGGGCATGTGGACTATGTCGGGTCCTCATGACTCCGGCTTGGTCAAAGAGTCGACCTGGGTTGCGGGCATGCGAACCGAGGTGGGTACTCTTGACACCAAAAAAGAAAATTCAGGATTGAGATGGGCGACTCGTACCGCGGGCTGGCGATCGGAGTGGCATTCATCTCAATACCATCCTAAATGATCCTATGCAGCCCAGGTCCGGCGGCAGGTTGTGTGTGCAAAAGTGTAGTGTAAATGCAAAGCATACACGACAGTTTATATCAAACAACACTCCGTTCATGAAAAAAAAAACCATATATTCCTACACCTCCCTGCAAAACAAATGTCAACAAACACTTCCCCTTATACCTCTCATCCTGCAAAAACATTTATCACCTTAAATGTTAGAGACGTACCTAGGATCCTCGCTGCCAAACAAAAATAATTTTTCAAATAGAAGAGAAAATTGGCCTAAGTCCACTAAGAGTTTTAACTCAGGTCCCTAGCGGAGTCGCCAAGCTATCGCGACCAAATTTTCGGGTGTGAACCACCTAGGTTTGGCTAATGAATTACTAAGCCTAAGCTTAGCTCGAACTCTCCCAAGCCCATACCAATTCGCAACTTAGGTTCAAATATTTAGCATGTAAAAGGGAGTCGCCACTAATCAATTTACAGTAGGTCGATTAGACACCTAAGTAAAATAATGGGAGAATTATTTTACTTCTACCAACCAAAGATTGTGAGTTCGGGGACTTGGTTACGCTAGATTTCTCTAACGCCATATTGGTACCTTTCTTTTTTATTTTGAAAAATGTTTGGCAAGCAACTTCAATTGATTTTAATTTATTTCCCTAACATATGAGGTGAACATGCGGGTGCGCAAACCACCAATTTAACATCCAAGAAAAAACAATGAATAAATTGCAAGACTTATCTCATAGCAACGAAAGCATCTGCGTTGTTAGATCAAAATTCACATCATCAACCCTAGATATGATTTCTAATTAATACGCAATCATTCAATTTTTGTTTTCACTGATTTAATGAGAATATAATCCATATGCAGTGCAATGCTTTTAATCTAACATGAAATGATATGACATAGTAGTATAGCCTGAACTATATGAATGAGTAAATTAATTTTTTTTTATGTTTTCTTAATGAACATGCAATAATTAAATATGCAATCTAAATTAACCAAAATGACTTAATCTTAATGACGGACAATTTCTAATTAAATGAACCTAGCAACAATCACTAAATGACGTACATTTCATGAACCTAACGCTATATGACGTGCACATATTTTTTTTTATTTTCTTAATAAGCATGCAATCTATCCTAATAAGTAATGACATGCAAAGAATGCCCTAATTCTAATTTTTTTCTTTTTTATTATGAAATTCGAAATTTAAAATTGCCAAATAATTATACGTACAACTTAAATTAAAGAAAACTAACATCCTAAATGAACGCATTTTTTTGGGTTTTTTATTTAAAAATTCGAAATAAGATTGCAATTCTAAATATGCAAGATAACCCTAAGACTAAGGGTGAGCAGTTCCCGATTCCTTACAGGTTCCATCTGGAACTTGGAACCTACCCTCGGGTACATGTTCCTCATTTTTTGGAACCTTGAACCTTCCCATCAGAACCAAGAACCTGGAACCTACCCTGTCACAGGTTCCAGGGTCATTTCCAGGTTCCAACAGGTTCTTTCTTTTCTTTTTTTCTCATTTTTTTGGTTTCATTTTCAGGGTAAACTATGCAACAATTGCTCAATCCTGCCATTGGGTAAGATCTTAAGGAAAAGCTGCGTTTGATGTTATAAGCCAGCATTGTGATATTCCAAACCACTCTTTAAGTTTACAAGCAAACTTAGTTTTGCTATATCAGATTAAAAAAAAAAAAGTAACAACAGCATACTACATAATAAAATTGAATTCTCTATGAACTTTATGAACCTATGACAACATCCATCATAGTCTCCTACACACTGCAAAGGCTAAAAACCTCTTAATATCTAGGCTCGATACTTGCATGACAGAATCAATAAGCCAAACAGAAGCTGATACTTAGGTCGTTTCAAATTTATGAAGTTACCATTCAAACTAAACAACAGAAATGTATGCAAAATTAGAACTTGGTGTAGTTGTTGACTCATCTAAATCATCTTCCTGTCAAATAAAATATGATAAAAAGAATTAGCGAAACAATGATGGAAAGAACAGGGCAAAAAGTACAGTGCCTGTAAAAGAAAAAGAGCATGTAGTTACAAATAAAACTCGACTCACTCTGATGCCGAAAAGCATAAGAGCATGAGGGAAATTCCTATGCAGCCTCAACTATTCAAGTTGGCTTTGATTAGTGGGCCGCATCTGCAAATGAGAAAGAAGACTCAAAGTCCACTCATTGAGGTCGTGAAGACTCAAACTCAGTGGTCATGTCATTTCATCGATATGCTTAACAGGTAGACAAGCGCAAAGTTTAGAAGAATTTGACGGACCAGCAAGAACATATGCAAGTTTGCCTCAATAGTCTATCTGAAATCAGTCACCAGGAAGTACATCCTAGTGAAAAAGAATAGAAACAAAAGGCAAAAACATCAGATATCAATATGTTTGCATTTCCATTGCACAAGGCAGCCAACTAAAAAACGCGGAAAGGCAAATAAACCTGAGAACTATATAATTACTGTACATATCAGAGATACGCCGCATCCACCCTTTTTAATTACTCAAAGTAACCTAAGCTTAAGGTTTCACTAATGATCATATACAGTCAACATAATACAGGTTTACGCCGTCAGTCATCTCAACACAGCAAGATATCCTAAATATAAGGTTCATCAAAAACCCTAGCTGCTCCGAGGAGACAGATCTGACAGGTAGTCTCACATACAGATCGAACTTCTTTTTAGAAGATCTGAAGTCCAGCACCATTGGGGTCTCAAAGTTGCAAAGCAGAAGGCACTGAAAAAATTTGCCACCAAAATTGTCCTACTGATGCTGCTCATATATCTGCATGTATGCCTCTGAGAGTGCAACCATATGAGGAAGCGTTTCTGAAACATGCAAATCCTACATCTCATACCTAAAGCATAATGTAAGACTTGTCAATCTACATGACAATTGCACTCTTATTTCCCCAAAAATCACAGAGAGGGAGAGAGAGATTTACCAAAGTTCTTCAGACTTCCGCCGACCAACAACCCTGTAAGAACCTTCACCAGGTTTGCCATCATGAACAACGTTGGCAATCAAATCATACTTTGATCATAGCCTCTCCTCATCTCCTGGTGTGGGTAATGGAATGTAGTCCTTAAATTCCAAGTTCTTGATAGGAAAATTAACTGCAAAAGCAATCATAAGTAATCGAATACTTAAAAGTACTAATTTGATCAACATTTCACATTCGCCATTTCATATTGTCTTCTAAATCAAATCGCAGCATTATGAAATGACTGATCTGATCATCATCAAAGTTCCCCAATTTTTTTCCAAGTAAAATCATCAGGTTCAAAAAGCTTACCTAGAGTTGGGTTCTTCTCCACAAAAAAAATTGTTTATCGTAAATCTCTGCATATGGAGAATGAGATACCGAGGCAATCTCTTAACACGATATCTCATCCTTGCAAGGCGGGGACGGACAACGTCTGTTACTGTTTCTCCATCAAATTTCTTCAATATGTTAAAAGGGGTACCTGAAAGAAAATAAAAACAATAAGCACTTGGGACTACAATGGTGCAGAAGTGCCACAGAAATCTTTGAGGACCTCTCTCATCTGATATTCAACTTGAAGATTTCCCATCACATGATACAAGCCCATGATGAAAATTCATGATATGATCACAATCCCGAACTATCTTCAAGTGTATTATTTGACTCGATACTTTCAATAAATGGTACCAAATTGTTGTAAAGGACTGACCAAGCGGGAGGCATCTAATGTGCTTAAGCGTTAAGGGGCGAGCAGCGTCGGGGGCGGCTAGGCAAGCGATGTCGGGGCCGAGCAGTGTCGGGGGTGACCGGGCGAGTGGCGTCGGGGTGGCTGGGTGAGCGACAAGCGGCATCTAGGGTGGTTGGGCGAGCGGCGTTGGGGGCAGCTGGGCGAGCGGCGAGCGGTGTCGAGGGCGATTAAGCGAGCGGCGAGCAGCATCCACCGGGGGATCAAGTGACGAGCGGTGAGAGGCGTCCACCGGGGGATCAAGCCTCATCTAGTGGCGGCGTCGAGGGCAAGCGGCATCCAGCGGCGACATCGTCGAGGCGAGTAGGGGTGACAACGTCTAGGGAGGCAAGGGCGGGGCGAGTAGGGAGCGATTGGCGTCTGGCGGCGAGACAAGCAGCGTTCGGCGGCGGCGTCTGGCGGCGGCGTCGAGGGCAAGCGACGTTGGGGACGAGGCAAAGGCAGAGAACGGGAGAGGACAACTGAACTGAGGGTTAATGATTTAGGGGATTTGAACTTTTAGAACCCTAACCTAACCAGTTCCGGTTCCTAGTAAAAGGGAACCGGGAACCGGAACCGGTCCCCTTAGAACCGGGAACCGAACCCGAACCTCCGGTTCGGTTCTCGGTTCTACTCAGGAACCACGCTCACCCCTACCTAAGACTAGGAATATTCTAAAACAAACCTATTCCTAATTCAATCTTTTTTGGATTTTTTCCTTTTATGAAAATAAAATTAAATAAAACACCACAACAACAAATCAAGCAGGATAAAATTGATATTCAAAAATTGGCGAACCATATCTCGCACATGAGATCGGGTTAACCAATTTTAAATTAAATCATGAATCGAATCTCGAGCATGAGATCAGATTGACGATTTTGCAAGAGATTGCAAGTCGGATTTCGGGCGCGAAAATCGGACTGTCAATCCCTAATTTGAGGGGCTAATTCATGTCGGGCTCTCAATCATACATCAAGGAACAACTCTACTAAAAAAACAAAACAAGAAAAAATAAAATAAAATAAAATAAAAAGTAAGTAGAAAAACTACCTAATTTAATTTTTCCCCTTTTTTTTACCCTACAGCTTGTGCTCGTGGGTGCTCAACTAAGGTGACTGGTCGTCGATCCAGCAAGGGGAACTTTGGCGAGGGCAGACAGGTAGGAAAGGGCGGCACCCGGGCAGTAGGGACAGCCGGTAGAACAGCGGCGACGTGGTCGGAGCCGCCGACATTCGGACTCCGGCAAAGGGCGTCACGGGCAGAAGACTCCGAGTGCGAGCATCGCGGGCGGAGAACTGTAGATCCGGCTCGGGTGGTCACTCGGGTGCTATAGGGCGTGAGCTGGGATCGGTTCGGCGTCTGGCGGGGCAACAAGTTGGCGATGTGGGCTTCAGTGGCGTCGGGTAGCAACAGAAGGCGACAGTATATGGGTGTTGGGTCATGGCTGCTACAGGTCAGGCAGCGGCAGAACAGAGGCGTGATCAATCGGAGGGTGGAGGTGCAGCAGGGAAAGCTCTCGGTGGCGGCTTCTGGCGAGACCGAGCAGAAGAGGCACGGACCGGTGCGGGGCTTGCTCGGCGGTGAAGCGACGACCAACTCAGATCTGCCATCGTCAGGGTGCTTGAGCAGGAAGATCAGGATTGTGGTAGCGTCGCGGCATGAGCAACGGAGGAGGCGAGGGCCGGCGGAACAGAAGCAGCAGCGTAAACACTCGCGAACGATGGAGGTGCAGCGCAGAGGTGGACTGCTGCGGGGGCAGAAACAGGAGCGGCGGTTGCTGCGACGGTTGCTGTGGGGGCGATGGAGGTGCGGCGCGGAGAGGTAGGCGCGGGAGCGACGGCTTTTGGCGTTGTGGTGCGAGCACGAGGACCTGCAGCGATGGAGGGACCAGCGAGGAAGAAGAGCAGCGTTTCTTCTTTTTATTTTTTCTTTTTTCTCTCCTTTACTGGCCACATGTCTCCCTCTCTATTGTCTTTCTTGTGCTGTACTTTCCTGCTGACCTTGATTTTCCTTCAAAAGCTTTTTTCTTGTGTTGCTCTCTCCATGGAACGAAGGACAACACCCCAGAACCCTAAAACCGAAGAAGCGAATTTTTTCCTTTTGACTTTAATTTTTGACCTAGAGAATCAAGAGAAAAACTCCTACGTGCGGCTGTGTATTTGATGTCTAGCCCCACTGAAACCCTACACGAGTAACCTTTTTATAGGCCAAAGATTAAGGTTTTAATCTCCTTTTCAAATCAACATCCGTGAAGATTTCTTTTCCATACGCAATATCACTTTTTATTTTCTACAACTCTTCTAAATTTCCTTTGCAAAAAATGAATATTCTCCATTGATTTTTTTTTTCAAAAATTGCAATATGATTTTTTTCAAATATAGACTTGGGTCAAATTGCTCTCTTCATGGGCCTAGCCCGACTTGTCAACTTAAAGCTCAAAACTACCAAATCAAACACATCTGTCACCGACCCAATGTAAATGCAAATTAAAATAAATGCACTTAAAACTATATGCTATGCAACTAATTAATTAACTAATATTTTTTTAGGGGTTAAAATTAATCCCTAATTTTTTTAATGCGATGAATGACTAAACGGATCGCCAAAATTTAGGTGTCAACAGCGGGCAACAATCCTCCTAGCGGTGACACCAACAGAGGCCGAGAAGGCACCTAAAACAAGCCTTGAAGTTTCTAAAACCTTGCTGGTTTCTGCTTCTGTTCCAAGGCGCGAACCAGAGAAGAAGAAGGGCTGATCGGAGCTTTGACGAGTGGGTGGTTAGCAACCGGTGCCTCCCAAGGGTCTTAGGGATCTTGCTAGTGGTTGGTATGGGTGGAGGTAGGGTATAAATGGGGAGAAAATGGCTGAAAATCGCGAAACGGGTGAAATAAGCGGAACCAAGCAAGTCCAGATGGTCCGGCGACCAGCGGCTTGTGGAGGCCATACAAGACGGCCAGCGGCTCCGTTCGGGGCGAGGTCGGGCTCGTTGGAATGTTCTGGATGTCCTTGTCACGACAATGGGTGGCTTGTTGCTTGATTCATCTAGGAAGTCAACTTTTTACTAGGATCTTTGGCGAAAGGCCAGCTGGAGCAGAAACTGGCAGAAGGAGAAAACAGAGGGGAAATCAAGTCCGATGGGCAAGCGACGATCTTGGGCGGCTGTTGGCTGATCTCCTCTGGTTTTCTCAAGCTCTCTCAAGGCTACAACAATGGAGAAAGCCTTGAATTGAGGGAGAAGAAGGTTTGCTGAAGAGGGGTCCCTTTGGTGAGCCTTTAAGCCTTCAACACTTGTCAAACACTCATCTCTCTTGCCCCCACCATGACATCACATGACATCAGCCATTCTCTCTCCTCAAGCTTCCTCCACAAGCTTGCTAATAGGTGCAAAATGTCCCTCCCCCCATGACATACGAATTTTGGACATTTGTGCATCATATCCATTCAATTTCCTTCAATTCCTAAGCCAATCAATTCAAATTGAAGCTCATAAATTCATCCAATGTAACCACACTTAAATCCACATTTTTCCTTGTCCATAGAACCATCTTGGATGCCAAAAGTGCGATCAAAAGTGGGCCTACCAATTTTTCCTGAACCAAATTAACCATACTTTGATTTTTTGCTAAAAACCTCGATTTGCAGAAAAATCTTCTAAAGATGAGTCGACGTTCCTAAAATTATTTGTGACACAACAAGACTCCCAATTTCTGAATACGGTTTCAATTTCTTGGTTAATTTCATTTTAGCGCGATCCTAGCGCGTCTTAATCTACCGGATAGCTTTTAGGAATTTCGTGCATTTGACCTATGGTTGATCATTTTTAAGCCACAATGTACATCTTCGACACATTGGCGACTCTCGGTTATCATGAAAATCTCAAGGTTTCATATGCGGATACAAGGTACCAAAACGATAGAAGAATCGATCTAGTGCCGATCGACAAGAATGGGTGGTTAGCAACCTTTGTCGAGTCGACCTATCTCCGATCTCTAATCAATTTTTAACTGTGCTGTAATGACCCTTGCAGATTAGCTCGGTCGAGAAATCGTTTCCTGGTCGAATTCTCAAGTCTGATGCGTTAGAATCCTTTAACGGTTTCACTTGATAAACTAGTTATCTCATGAGTAGCCAACTCAGAGAAAAGAACTATAAACGCATAGATGAAATGCCCGACTCATTCTATTGAAAACAAAATTAGAAAATCAGGATTTCACAATTATTATTTATTTATGTATTTATAAAAAAATTATTTAATACATAACGTATCGGAACGTGTCAGAATTCTCTATTTTTAAAAAATGACGTCCTGGTCGTATCATATCATGTATTTGTGTTGGTGCTACATAGCATTGTATAGGATAAATATGTTACATAGATACAAGTTTGAGATTTTTTGTATCACAACAAAAAAATTTGGGTGAATGTGTCATGATGTCACATACTTATGAGTTTTTGACGTTACAAAATTTCAAAATAAATGTGTTACAGTGGACACAATTTAGAATATTTTGTGGGCATTTCCCAAAGAAAAAAAATGGTCATTTGTTTTCTTTGTCTTTCAGTACGTGCTGACTTCGTTCTTGCAGGAAATTTAGGCTATAATTGTTTTTGGAAAATATTTTTCTAAAATATTCACTTTTATCGCTTGTAAAAATTAATGAATAAAAATAATTTAATTGTCTAAGAGAATATTAGACATAAAATATTGTTGATAATGAAAAAATTTTCCATGGACTAATTATTTTAAGTAATATAATAAATTATTTTCAAATCATTTATTCTTGAGGAACAAATATAGTTTTAGAATTAAAAGGAGTCCGATCAAATGGCCGTGCGTTATTCGGTGCTATTTTGCACAGGATTCGGTGCTATGGCACTAGATTTTTCAGCGTTTATTCCACATTTTAGGGTCTGATTAGTTTGACTTTCTAAGATAGATGACAAAAATAAAAAGTAAATAAAAGGAAAAGATCAAAAGAAAAAAAAATCAGAATTGCATCTAAATAGGAACCATGCGCGTATTAGGTAGCTTTTCAAGGTTCTTAATTTAATTTAGCATGCGTAGCTTCAATTAGCGATTGCTTTTTTTAAGACGATTGTACGCCATCTTGACATAAAATATGGATGTTTTGTACTTAGCATTCCACATTCGTTTTCACTTCAGCACGTTACCCTTGCAGCACACAGTAGTCTGTTTATTTTTTAGAGATTGCGTTATGATACATTTCATATAATAAGGTAAAAAAAAAAGGGTTAATACCCTGAAAAATCCCAAACCAGTACATTGTAACAAATTTACCCCAAACTATTTTTTTGACCATGAAAAACCCCAAAACGGTACACCTATGACAAATTTACCCTGACTAATCATAAAAAAAACCCTAAACCGGTACATTTATGACAAATTTACCCCAAGTTAATTTATTCGACCGCAAAAAACCCAAACTGGTAAATTTGTGACAAATATACCCTCCGCCAATTGGATTAATACCACAAAAAAATCACAAAAATTGTAGACTGTGATAAACGGAGCATAAAACAAGTCAATTGTCACATGTTATTTAACCTAATAATTTGATGGTAAAATTTAACGAAAACTAAAATATGGTAAATTTGTTACAATTTTACCAATTTAGGGTAAATTGATTAAAGGTATACCAGTTTGGAGTTTTTGGTGGTCAAAAAAATAGTTTGGAGTAAATTTGTCACAGATGTACTAGTTTGGAATTTTTTAGAGTATTAACCAAAAAAAAAGTTATGTTTAATCCTTATGATGCATTTGAATTTTTCCTTTATGTTTAAGACATTCGTGGATTGGATTCCTTATTGATTATACTTTCCGTTACTGCTTACGGGATTCCTATCTCAAGGCATAAAACAAGGCCTTGTTTTATTTTGCATGATATGGCTTGGGTTATTTGATTTGATCTCTTATTTGAGTGAATGTCTATATATGAATGCTAAATACATGTTTTAAGAATTAAAAAAAAATAAAAAAAGATTGCATAAATTTTTTTCATAAAAGAGAAAGCTATCAAAAATAAGTGCTAAATACACTTAGTGTAATTAAGTTCTCGAACTCATGAATCTCTGGTTTGTTGTAATAAGATGGACCAGTCAATCCATAATTGATTAATGGTGACTTTTGGGGCAAAAACAAAATTTAATAATTAATTTAGAAATAAAATTGCAATCGATAGGACTTAAGAGGCCCCATGCCAAACGTAGAAGTCACCTCGCAAGACGAACTATTCGTGCCTACTTGGCAATCTATCAAATTTCCTCAAGATTTCACATTGGGATGATTGCAACAATCATATAGTTTATTCAAAGGATTTTACATTTTCAAATTTTTTAAGAGAGTAAAAAGAAAAAAAATCATAAAATAAATGTAGACAAACGAATCCACATTCTTTTAAAAAATCTCGAATGCAAATATTTGTGATCCACTAAGCTTGACGGTAGATGTCATCCTGGAAAGGTGACGTCGGGATATTAATGAATAAAGAGGAAACCTTTGCTCTTTTTCTTTTTGTAATCGTCCATGATGGGTCAAGTTGAAAGGACGAACTATCAGGATTGCCCCAAAATTTTCGGCGTCTAATGCCTGAACTATAACCAACACTGGTGCTGACTGATGGAATATTCTCTAATTTCTTATGCACGCAATCTTGAATGGCCTTGGACATCACGATCAAGGGCTCGACGTCCCCCTCTGTGGCGACGGAAGATGGACCCTTGGGCCTTTGTTTCGAGATTTATTGATGGAGAACTCAATAACCCTCATTTTTGTTTGATCAATGAAATAATTAAACCTCGCTTTGGAATGTGGCTTTAGCTTTCCACTGACATCGCCTAATATTTTAAGAAGTTTACAGTTCGTTTCAGACTGATTTCTAGCTCAACAAATTTTCCTCTAAAAATTATAGTAATTAATAATAACTGAATAATAGAAAATAAAAAAATAAAAATAAAATTCCCAAATGCATAAAAGCATTTAATGTTATAATCACTTCCAGAGAAAAAGTGACTGATGGAACCTTCGCTCTTTTTCTTTTTGCAATCGTCCATGAGGTTGTTGCAAGGACGGTCTTGGAATGAGTCGACAATATCAATGGGATTATGACGGTGGATACTTTCCCCTCCACCCTCCACCCTCCCCTTCCTCTCCCCTCTCCTAACTTGCTACTATATTTTCTTTTTCTTCTTATCTTATTTTAGATTAAATTTTATATCTTAAAGTGATTTTTTACTTTTAGCTACCTGCATCGGGTGTTACTAGAAAAAGGATTTGATCGGCCAAATTATAGAATCCCAGTATCATGAGAGGGAAAGTACTTAATTAACATGGGTAAAAAGTTCGGGCACCTAATTCCACTTTGTAGTATATAAGTTAAGTTGAAAAAGACGAAAAACTAGAATTGCGTTGTTGTACTAAATGGTATGTCCATGATGGGGTGCGATTGGAACGCACTGTTTCACCTTAATACGCTACGATGGAAAGACACCATTTGAAGGAGTGTGATGGAGTCATATAAAAGACTCCAGAAGACAACCGTTGGCACGGTTGGCATAACATACGTTCAGAAAGTTTTCTCCTTTCTCTCCCCTTTCCATCAAGGCGTTCCATTTCTTCTTTATGAGGACAAATCGGCATTTATGCTGTGGAAATCGAATGCTTTCCTTGTGATTGCATTCAGACCAACGTGAAGTAATTTTGTTCGTGTTACATCGGCAATTCAACGTTCATTCCGGGGCTAATTGTTGTTTACGCATCGGAATCAGGTAAGTCGTCTTCTGCCGACTTGAATTCCAACATTGGTATTAAAGTCCGGTCGTGATTTTTGCCTTGTTTTCATCAAACTTACTCGTTTACCACATGGTATCGAGATCAAGAGATTGAATTCTACATTGTTTTTGATGTTTATCGCTCGGAATTACAATCTGAATCCTCGAAATTGAACCGAAGCGAAGAATGGGTTCGGGGTCACGCACACCCGTACGGATTTGGCCATTTTTCGAATTATTTTTTCAGTCAAAATCAATTTTTAAATATACAAGGTGTAAGTACTCATCGAGACAAGTCCAACGGTGGGTTGAATGCTGCTGGAAGACGCCGAACGCGCCCACACGTGCGGCTAGAAGCCTCTGCGTGTGGGCCTCACACACCCGAAGCGCTAGGAAAGCCGGCGCGTGTTGCGCACTCGAGTGGCACACGCGTGTTGACGAAACGGCGCGTGCTGACATCACAGATGACGTCATCGATGACGTCACCACCGGCAGCGATTGGCCTGCCGATCGCCAGCCGGCGACCCAACCTGCAACCCGACCCGAAACCGACTCAATCGTTGACCGGTCAATGGGTCGGACCGGTCAACCGATCCGGCGGTCAAACCGGTCGGATCGGCCAGGAGCCATTTGGCTCGCTAGCGTGTGTGCTACACATGCCGCGCACTCAGGTGGCTCGTGTGGGCACGTAGGAGGTCCGATTGGAGCGCGGTCAACGGCGTTTGGTTCGTATGAGTGTCCTCTACACTGTGGTATATTTATATTATATGTTTGAATTTTATAAATGTATAAAATTGTGTACGGAACCCTATGTACGCATATTTTTAAGGTACAAATGCATAGTTTATTCATTTTTAGCTTGTATTTTCTTAAGTTTTAGGAAATACAGTAGCTGGCTTGTATGAAAATGATATCAAATATGCTGTGTAGAGCTTGGTTCGATGATAGCACATATATAGTTTAATATACTTGCATTTTTCTAGTTCCAAGAAAATTCGAACAATGGTAGGAAATCCTTGTTTTTCCATTACATGTTGAATTGCGGTTTTGATTGTAGTTGTAGCATGATTGTTTTTTGTACATTGGCCACATCATGCCATGTTTTTGTGTTACTGGAAAAATGTATAAATTACATGAGGTCATATAATTATTTTTCTTAGTGGGAGTTCGTAGGTTGGTAGAATTCGAAGGAATTCTCACCTAGAACTTAAAATTTGTGCAAATTAAACTAATTAATGATAATAGAACAATCGTATATAGAAGTTGATTGGGAACATAGTAAACTTTTGCTTCTATGTCTTTTGTTGAATTATTATTAATTTAATTTGTCTTTGCTGGGAATTAAATATGTGTATTACTTTGTAAAGTGTGCTAGTATTAATTCTGCGTTTATTATATCAATGTGTTATAGCAATTGATTATGGCTTCGGCATCCAAGATCATAGCGGCTGACCTCAATAAGGACCCCACCATCCCCGCGTGCGGGTGCACGATTTTGGCGCACTTAGCACGCAGCACGTCCGCGGTTTAATTAGCACTAACCCCTTTTGTTATTTTATTTTATATTTTGGTTATGTTATTAATTTTAATCAATTCAAAGGCTACCTTTTGTTTATGAGAATTTTCGGAAATAAAATATAAAAATGAAAATTCGAAATTTTATTTATTTAAAAAAATTATTATTATTCCAAAATTTGTTTGTGTCTTTTCAAGACAACCTTTGGAAAAATTACTTAATCAATTTGCAACTTTTCCCGAAGGGTTGCGATTGTTCGGTTTTCGACTTCTTCTGAAGAGACGCATTTGTTAATCCGAACAATTTTCAAAATGACATGTTTGTTCATTTTTTTTTTTGAAATTTTTTTTACGAAGAGTTGCATGTGTTTTAAGACTGTTTTATATATATACTTGTCGTTTTCGGAAGAAAAAGAGTGATCATTTTTCCGAACTTGCTTTTAGAAAAACTGTAGCCAATTTTTCGATTATTTCCTAGAGAGACCCTGGAGTAATACTAGAATTGCTATCTAGTATTCTCATTTAAGACTTTGTTGTATCATTGAGGATTTTTGCCGGTGACTATTAGCAACTTTGTAAGGCAAATAAATCCTTCAAAAAAGTGATATCACGTCTCAAAATCTGACTTTAGTACTCTGGATATCCATCTTCATTGTTCTACCCAATTCGAAGCCATATTTTCCCAACAGTTGTTGCGGCATTGGCCTTGATATAAGTCGACAATATCAATAAAATTAGATTAGGGTATAGGCATTTGATGTTGCAATCACTTCCGGAGAAAAAGTGACTGATGGAAGCTCTTCCTATGCAGGAAATTTTCACTGTTTTCCATTTTGCAATGGTCCATGAAGGTGTTGCGGGGCTGGCCTTGATACAAGTCGACAATATCAATAAGATTATATTACGGGGGACTCTCTCTCTCTCTCTCTCTCTCTCTCTCTCCCCTCCCCACATGTCACGTTATCTTTTTCTTTTTCTTATTTTAAAACGAAATTTATAGTTTAGAGCGTTTTCTTTAATTTTTAGTTACACGCATCAAGCGTTAATAGAAAAAGGAATCGATTGGGCAAATTATCGATTCTATAAATTAGGAAAGCTGGATTATCTAATTACCATGAGTAAAAAGTTCGAGTGCCAAATTCAACCATCCATGTAAGTCAAGTTGAAAAGATGAAAAATTAGAATTGCGTAATCCAGAATTTCCACTAGCGCCGAATTTGACCAATGTAGATTAATTTTCTAGCTTGATGGGTATTCCCTCAAATTGAACAATATTATAATCTTGAAATGCATCGTATTTGTGATATATTAGGTTGTCCCAATATCTCCTTTAGCTTTATGCTTACAACGTAGTGAATTTTAAACAAGGGAAATTCATGACTAGAGTGGCATAAATGAAAATTAAAAAGAAAAAAAAAAAGAATACTAACAGCCGGGGAAAAGTGTTAAAAAAGTCATAAACATTTTGTATTTGTGTTAATTTAATTATAAACTTTCTTTTGGTGCCAATTTAGTCCTAAAATTTTACTTAATACCGATTTTAGTCCTTTTTGGGCAATATTGGCTAGATTTTGCTGACTGGACGCCGGCCGGCTAACGTGGCCTGATTGCTACTGACGTGAACAACTTTTAATAATATATTTAATATTTTTGAATTTTTTTCTTTTTCTTTTTTCCTTCCCCTCCTCCAGCCAGCCGCTAGGCCTCGGCGACTAGCTCGAGGCGACGGCTGATGAGGGTGAGCCTCATTGCCCAGCACGAGGCCACCCTCGCGGCCAATAGCGAGGTGGCCGGTGAGGTGTGGCGAGGTCGACCTCGCCGATCGTCGCCTCTAGCCGGTCGCCGAGGTCTGGCGATTGGCTAGAGGAGGGGAAGGAAAAAGAAAGAAAAAGAAAAAGAAAAAATTCAAAAATATTAAATATATTATTAAAAGTTGTTCATGTTAGTACCAATTAAGTCATGTTAGCTGGCTGGCGTTCAGTTAGCAAAATCCAGTCAAAATTGACCAGAAATGACTAAATCGATATTAAGTAAAAATGTTTAGAACTAAATTGACACAAAAAAAAAAAAGGAAAGAAAAAACCTCGAAATGCGTTGCCAAATTCGTTGTTTAGCCAGCATTTAGTATTTTACCCTAGAAAGGGTCAATGTCATCTCCCCTGGCGTGCAGAAAGATCGTGTTTTGATGAATCTGGCTGTGAATTTGATGATTTGTGCTGATCACAAAGCTCGAGCCTTGTGACTGTTCTTGTGCATCAAGATAATAATTAAGAGGAGTCAAAAGAAGGCATAATTTGTCGTGAGATTGCATGTATCTCATCAGAATTCGTTCCTTATTTCAACGCAAACGGGCAGAATTTTTTTTTTTTTATAGGTCGGAAGACATGACTCGTCGTTACCAGGACTCGAGAAGAAGACGACCTGAGGCCACCTGGCTGGTGGGGAGGGAAGGATAAAGTAGACTACTTCCAATATAGGAAACGTAACTATAGCCCGACTGGCCTTGGCTTTTGTTCTATTTTTCCATCGTAAAAGTTATTAATTGATGTTGTAGCATGGTAGTGTCGTGATGAGTTGGAATATGATCGGCCATCGCCACACTCTCTCTCTCATCTTTTAACGTGTTACTATATTTTAGGCATCTTTTTATCTTATATATGAAAACCGTGAAACAAAGGGCGTGAATGATAACCATTCTGCCCAGAAATTAATTTTATAAAGAGAAATAAATTTTTATATTTTTATTCTTAGATGAGTTTCTAAGTAAAAATGCATGTTTGATAACGACATAAAATTTTTATTCTCGAAATATAAAATTGCTTGATAACAACATAAAATTTCTCATTTCTAGCAACGGCGGTGACAGCGGTTGGCGATCGGTGATTGGCGGCGGGCAGTGGTGACAACAGATGGCGAACGATAGCCGGTGATGACAAATGAGCAATTGGCTAATAGCGGGGGTAAATAATGAGAAAATTTTTTATTTTTCATTTCTGTTTTAAAAATAAAAAAGTAAAAAAAAAATTACGTTTGATTTCTATTTTAAACCTATATTTATGGAGTAGAAGTCTATTTCAGAAATAGAAAAATGAAATAATTTTACTAAACGGATTTCTATTTCGGAAACAAGTCTGGAATAAAAAATAATTTTGGAATATAAATAAAATGATTATCATACGTGCCCAAAGACAATACTTACGCTGCATTCTTTCAATTCTTTTTTAATTGTTCCTTCCTATAAATAGCATCTTCTTGTGCTATATGTGCATCACAAAGCTGCACTTTCTTTCCATTATTTCCAACCCCTTCTCTCTCTCTCAAACTCGAGGACCATGCATGGACGTGCATAACTCTCCCTCACTCCAAGTAAACCAAGAAAACCAAGAAATGCCCCGGCCCCAGCAGTCTCTCTCTCTCCAAGTAAAAAGCATTCGCCATCTGCTCCACTGTCAATGGCCCTGAGCCGGCGGACAGACATCAAATATATCGAAGACCCGACGTATCGCTCCGCAACGCGCTGTAAGAGGAACAAGGGCCTCTTTAAAAAAGTCGAGCAGTACCACGTACTCGTCGGCAATCCTGTCACCCTCGTCATTATCCCTCCGCAACTTACACTCTTTCGGCAAACCCTCCTTCAAAGAGGTAATTTCCAAGTGCCTTCGTCACATAGCTCACTGACCACCAACCCCTCCCGCGGCTGGTGGGCTGTGGGTGGCAATCCTACAGCAGTGGGCGGGGACAATGGTCGGTGGTCGTGCGGCGGTCGTGCGGCGGCGGGCGGCGGTTCGTGAGTAAGAAGAAAAAACAAATAAATACAAAAATCTATAAATTTAACGCATTTCTATTCTTTTTCTATTTCAAAAATAGAAATTTTGTATAACTTCCAAACACCTTACTCTACTCAGAAATTGTTCCCGAAATAGAAATAGAAAAAAACATTAAATATAGCTAAAGTATAATACCATCACCTCATGTGTCATCTATACTGACATCGTTCAAAATTGCAACTTGATCATTAACTCGGATGGACAAAATTAAGCATTTACAAAGATAATGCGGGAAAACCTCATTCTTTACCTCATTAGGTTTCAGTGCTATCAAGAACGGTCTTACTTTCAGTGTTCCAAATACCAAAATACGTCGGTAAAAAATTTCTCCAATTTGTATGAGTAATGAAAATCAGTGCAACAAAGAAACCCCCTTACAAGCTTGTCAAGAAACCGCATTACTCTTTTATTCTCCACAGCGCTTTTATTTTTATTTTTGCAGAAGGTAACTTGATGTTTGGCGACAGTTGTATTAAGATATACGACTTCGAAAAATAATTTACCCCCTTCCTTACGATGCAAGAGAAGCGACTTTACACATATTTATATCTGTGACTTATGATTGGTTGAGTGAGGTCCCCGCTCAAGTGGGAGAGGATCTGAGCTCAGTTATTCTTTCGCTCTTTCCATTACCACGGCTATATTGTTGTCGCCTGGCTTTGATTTTTCGAGGACTCTCGGTAATTGCATTGAAACCAAATGGAAGCCGAGCGCCCCCCGGTCCCACCCGAAAAATCCCATAGTCCTCTCATTCTCGCCTCTTTATAAATTCGTCATCCAGCTCTCTCACTCCCCCCATCTTCCACTTGCAATATTTATGTAAACCTACTTGAGTGCTCTCTCTCTCTCCCCCTCTCAGTGCTTGCATTGAAACCAGATGGAAGCCGAGCGCCCCCCGGTCCCACCCCGTGCCGATGACGCTCAAGCACCCCAGACGGCCGCACCTCCATGGTCCCGCCAGAACAAGCTGATCATCGGCCGCTTTCTCACGTTTGCTGTGCCCACTATTCTCGCCCTCCTTATGGCCATCTTCTTGGCAATGCCCGCAGGAATGCTGCCGCAGCACAGGCTCGACCTGGGCTCTTCCCTTTCGTCACTCAACATGTCCATCAACATCTCCCTTTTACTCCGCTGAGCAAATTGCCTTCAAAGATTTTCATAGAGTACCCATCTCATCGGGATAATCTCATTAGATTTCATGTTAATTTTTGTTTTAAACAGTTATGTTTAATTCTTCTAATGCATTTGGCTTTTATGTTTATGTTTAAGACATCCATGGGTTAGATTCCTTATTGATGATACTTTTTACTTATTGCTTACGGAGTCCGCCGGCAGCCTGCCGTCGCCAACCGCCGCATGACCACCGCCTGCCGCTGCATGACCGCCAACTGTCGCTGCCGACCACCGCCACAGGACTGTCGCCCACAGCTCACCGACCACCGCCTTGTCCTACAGCCGGTGGGTTGTGGGCGGCAATCCTACGGTAGTGGGCGGGGACGTCGGTCGGCGGTCGTGCGATCGTCGTGCGACGGTCATGCGGCGGTCTTGCGATGGTCATGCAATGGCCGTGCGGCGGTCGTGTGGCGGTCGTGCAGTGATGGTGCGGCGGTTGTGTGCCGCACGAGCACGATCGCCGCACGACCATGTGAATACGGTCGCATGACCGCCGGTAGTGCGTCCGACCCCACAAGCTCCGATGAGTTCAATATGGATGACCTCCTTAATTTCTCTGACGATTGCATCAATGATGGTGACGCCCGGAAAACTCGACCGTCCAGGGAGGATATAATCCCGACGACTTTGGTGAACTTGAAGATTTGGTCGATATTGATATAGGTGACTTTTGAATACACATGCTAGGCACATGCTAGGCATCCATATTGAACTTGAAGATTTGGTCGATATTGATTTAGGTGACTTTTGAATACACGTGCCTAGCACATGATTCAATATCGACCAAATCTTCAAGTTCACCAAAGTCGTCGGGATTATATCCTCCGCGGACGGTCGAGTTTTCTGGGCGGTCACCATCACTGATGCAATCGTCAGAGAAATTAAGGAGGTCATCCATATTGAACTCACCGGAGCTTGTGGGGTCGGACGCACTGCCAGCGGTCCATTGTGAAGTCCAGAAACTCTTGCAATCAACATAGCCGGAACTCTTTAAAATGGAACCGTTCCTCAGTTTCACAATCCACTGAATCACCGGCCTTAAACGATGGATTGTTCTCCCAATGCCTCAGTCTCTTGCGCGCATAAGCGAGACAGGCCTCGTAGTTCGCAATTACGGACTGTAAATCCTCCTTGGCCATGTATGCATCGCACTCTTGCTTGACCAAGCCCTCTTCCCACTCTTTCGGACCCGTAGACGAATTAACCTTGCCCTTGCGACGAGCAATGTTGGAGTTTATCAGCTTCCCCCTCTGGTTGGTAGCTGGAGTAGGTCTTGCCTGTGGAGGATCGAACTCCAAGGAAGAGGTCAGAGTCGGTGAGTATGGCGAGTTCCCCGGCCTTCTTGAAGAGGGTCGGGCACCTCTTCGACAACGCCACACGCCGCTTCTGCAGGTCTGGGATCCTGATGGTTTGGGTTTGCCGAGGCTTGCCCATTCTCTTCTGAATGTGTGTTGGGGGCGGGGTGGGGGTGAGAGAGAGAGAGAGTTTGCAGGTGATCTGAAGAGAAGTTCTTGATGGAAGCTTGGTTGGAAGAGTGCTTATAAAGACGAGCTAGTGCCATGGTCAGATCGGAAAATTTCCGGTTCCGGAAATTCTCAGACGAAGGCCGGGGTGGGACCTTGTGTATAGATGGTCCGAAAACGAAGGCATGGTCGGACGTCATCGGAAATTCTCGGGCGAAGGCCGGGGTGGGAACTTGTATTGGTGGTCCGTGGCTGGATTGCGAAATGGCTCTTACCAATGGTAAAAAGGGATTAAAAGACATGCCCACTATCAGTCATGAATTGACATTCACCCAAGTAAGAGATCAAATCAAATAACTCGAGCCGCACCAAGCAAAATTAAATGAGGCCTTGTTTTATGCCATGGGATAGGAACTCCGTAAGCAATAAGTAAAAAGTATCATCAATAAGGAGGAGGTGGCGGGGTCAGTGACCTGGGTGGTGATCTTGCGGCATGACAGCACCAGGCGGAGGAGGTACTGTTGCTGGTGGTTTCCGGTTGCGGACATTTTGCGGATGGAACAGAGGAGAGAGAGATAGACAGAAAGACCCGCTCGCTGCTCTGCCGTTGTTCGACGAAATGCATGTTGGAGTTCTTCTTAGACAAGTAGAAAAAGGAAAAACCGAAAAACCAAACCGAACCGAACCAAACGGTTCGTATTCGGTTCGGGTCTTATTCGGTTCGGTTTTTCAAAAAAACCGAACCGTTGACACCCCTAGTCATTAGTTCCCGTTGTCTTATTGCATGAAATTCGATAGGTACTGAAGGCAAAGCTGATGGAAGATCATGCGCTGTCAAGGGAAAGCTAAAGGGCTAACTTCTACGTTCCGAGCGAGGTTCGATTGTTTCATTAGCCGAAAAGGAATGAAGTTTATGAAGTTTTTTTTTTTTGGTAAAGAAGTTTATGAAGTTCTCCACCGTTAAATCTCGAAACAAGTTCCCAATGTCCATCTCCCATCGTGACGGAGGAGGACGTCGTGGAGTCCTTGATCGTGAAGTACGCAGCCGTTCGCGATTGCGCACAAGGTGGATACAGAGAATTACAGACATTCATAGTGGGAATAGTAAACAAGTAAAGGCCAATAGGAGATTAGGATGCTCAACGAGAGACGGGGTAACGACACCGAAAGGATTTGATGACTTTAACGCCTCCTCCTCTTGCCAAGGAGAAGCTTTATCATTTCCCTTAACCGTGCCCAGGGCTGGTTACCTGGGGAAGGCTTCACGGGGATCAAAAGTGGGTCCTAACCCTTTCGGGCTTGCCGGGTTACCCAATGGGACCTTTATTCCGAAATACTCTCCCCTCACTTGCCTGTAAATGGCTTGTGAGGAGGAGTCCCCCCGGGATGGTCATTTCAGGGGGGCAATTTAAGGACCTGCTCGGGTCCTATTTCTTCTGTTTCATTCATGTATATTCCATCTATTATATTAAATTAGACTTTGTCCGCATAATATGCGCTAGGTATCCCACTTGTAAAATGTCGAATTCTAGAAAATTAGGGACACGCTTAGGGAACGACTGAATTCTCCACGTGCTGCGCGGGTGACGGTCTATATTTTAATTCCCTCCTTCCTTTTGGTCACTTCACCTAATTATCTTAACACAACGGGGGGATTGATCATTTGATTCCCTTAACCCGTGTGCCCGTTCAGGATCGTCGGTTGTGTTCTTTTTTGGAAATTTTGAAAGCCACAAATACAACCTTGAAGCCGCCTTTATGCATTTGTTTTTTTTGGTCGGGCCACAAAATTCGATAATTTATCCGGACGAACGAAGCCAACCCAGACCATCGGCCGCGGTGGCTCCGCTGGATAAGGCCTTGCTGAGGATTAAGAAGTGAAGGGTTCAAAATCCAGGGAGGCGCTAGGTGTATTAAGTGTGACTCAAAGGTGGTGGTTCCTCCTGCTTAAGTGTCACGGTTTACGGTGCGGTTGTCGGCTGCAAGTCAGTTCCTCCAACACCAAAAAAAAAAAAAGAAGAAGCCAACCCAGTCATTTTACATTTCTGGTGGTCCCCCGTTAGAATCCTCGGCCTCCAGGTTACATGATTCATCCGCTAACACCTTTTCGTAGCGACGTCCGTGGGGGACCACACGACCGAGCCATGTTTTTTAAGGATCGTCGTTGTCACACGTTCACACGTGGAATAGTCAGCCTTTCTCTTTCTTAGTAAAACCCTCCGGCCACCCACAGCCCGTCGTGCTGTTCGCTTTAAGAACGTTCTCGGCCGTCGGGTGTTAATAGTAAAATTAATCATCAAAGGCAGAGTATCTAATTAGCACAAACAAGAAGTCCGAGCAAACTTATTTCATGATGTGCATGGGTCAACTTGGAAGGACGAAAATCTGAATTGCCCCAAAATTTTCGGCTTCCTACTCCCGAACGACGACCAACACCAACCATGACCAATGTAATATTTTCTAATTTCTTGGGGCACGCAATCGAGGATGGCGTCGTAGATCATGATCCGGGAGTCGAAGTCCTCCTCGGTCGCGATGGAAGATGGACCTTGGGCCTTTTTGTATCGATGTTTCTTTCAGCTTTGTCTTTAATACATAGTGAATTTAAAATAATGGAAATTTATGACTTCAGTGGCATAAACGAAAAATACTAACACCTGAATATTAGAAAATACAAAAAATAAAGAAATGAAGAGAAATCCCGAAATGACTTGCAAAAACTTGCAAAGGGATCTTCGAAGGATTGGGTGGGGGACTCTGACCATTTGGTTTGGACAGGGGCAGGCTTTTACTAATGGAATACTCAAAGATAATCACAGGAATGGATAGGGGCAGGCTTTTATTAATGGAATACTCAAAGATAATCACAGGAATTAAAAGAATAAAAGAATAAAAAATTTTGCTCAATGCGAGTTAAGATCACCTTGGTACTTCTCTAACCCTAACATCGAAATAAAATTCATTAAGCCAAAGCCAGAAGAATAAAATAATTATTGAAAATTTGCTCAATGCTACTTAAAATTACCTTGATCCTTCTCAACCCTAACGTCGAAATAATAATTTATTGAGCAAACCCCTATAGAATAAAATAATAATTAAAATTTGCCGATTTAAGATCATCTCGTCCTCCTCTGATCCTAATACAAAAATATTTATCGAGCAAAACCCCAAAGGATAAGTTTATAATAAAAAAATTCTTTGTACTTAAACCCGGGAGAAGTTGTCTTGTCTGGTTTGTAATTTAATGAAACCCATGACATGACAAAAAAGTGTAGACTAAGGTTCGTTCGTTTAACGGAAAATTGGCTATTTTCGGAAAATATTTTCTCAGAAGTCATTTTTCAATAAAATAATAATATTTTCTGGTGTTCGGCCTTTTTGGTGTTCGTTAAGGAAAATATTTTCCGCTCACTAGATTAATGAGCGCAAGCGTCAAGCTCGAGGCTTGCCAGATTGACGAGTGCAAGCTTGAGATCAACGAGGTTGAGGTTCATCTGATGACAGCCGACGATTAGCCAAAAAAGAAGAAAATGGAAAACAAAGAAAAGAAAAAGAAAAAACGGAAAGAAAATTAAAAATAATTCGAATTAAAAAAATACAATTTAAAAATAACTCAAATAAAAAAAAGGAAAGAAGAAAAAGAAAGGGGAGGAGGAAGTGATGATTTGTAGAGGTGTGTGATAAGAAAGATCAAACATAGATAAATGAGAAAAATAGTTTTCACTTTTTAAAAGTAAAAAATATTTTTTCTTAATTTAGATGACTTTTTTTCTTTCATAGAAAAATTTTTCCTTGTAACTTCATTTTCTATAAAACGAAATCGGAAAATACGAAAAAACATTTTCTATGAAACGAACGAACGCTAATGCCATAATTTTTCGTCTAAGAAAGCTCTCGGCGACAGCCGCCGCCGCAGCCGCAGCCTCGACGTCTTCGTCTCTTCGCCATTCTCGCCTCCGCGCCTCCTCCGCCGTCGCCGGGCCGAGCCGCGCCGAGCTCGGCGTCTCTTGGCCCCGTTCCTTCTTCCCCGACAACGCATCATGGCGGCTCCTGGCGAGAAACGCCCCGGCGTCGGCTTACTCGAATGCCCTTCTCCGGTCGCCGCTCAAGAGCCTCGCGAATTCCAGAGCTGGGTTTTACCGGGCGCCCTCGCCTTTCAACTCGCGTTCGGGATTCAGCGGCGGTTTCGACTCCTTTAGACGAGGCTGGTCAGTGTTCCCGAGTGTTCTCTGTTTTGTCATTCTTGGTTTTGGGGAATTCTTGATCTTTGTTAGGTTTTGTATCTCTAGGGGCGAGATAATGATGATTGCATAGAGATTCGGTAATGAGTTTCTACGCTGGTTGTTCAATTTGTCAATTCAGATCATATCTAACACAAGTTCGGATTTGTTTGATGGGAATTTGGTGATGGATCCTCTGCATTTGCTTTTTGCTTGGGATTTCAGGGGCTTCCATTACTGAACTGACCTTTTTCCTTTACTCCCGAGAGTGGACCAATGAAGAGAAATGACTGTTTGTCCTTGTCTTGCTACTGAAAACTGCTATGAGCTATACCCTCTTTCAAACTAACTATATTCATTGGATTCTAATTCTTATGTGAGGGGGAAATAAACGAGAAGTGTGAATTTCCGTTCCCTTATCTTTGTTTAGTTCCGCTTCTTGCATTAGAATGTCATCTTTATCTTCCAGAATAAGCCAAAGCAGAGAAGAGAGTTATATCTGTCCAAGGAAATATTCAACTTGCAGAGTATGAAAGGAAATCTACAACCTTGAATTGTTTCGGAATATAAATTTACCATTTGCCATTCAATTTCAGTCTCATATTCTAATTTGATCACGATTTGCCTGTTGCACTATTAGGACTCAAACCAAATATAGTTGTCAGAGTGGGTTCAGTTTCGACATTTGGCATAAGGATAGGCCAAGTGGATTTCTCAGCGCTTGCAATGAAAATATCAATGAATCATTTGCTTTTAGCTGTCCTCTTTGTGATCTTGCGCACAGCATATGGTAGCTTTGGGGCATGCTTAACAATCATAGCAAACTTGTAAATTCTATTGTTTCTTAGCCTAGGTGACAGACAGAGAAAAGGAAGACTAGTTTAATACAGTATTTCAGGTGATCGCTTCCTCTGGTGCCACTTCATGGCCACTTTAAAAGAATGCTTTGTAAGTGTTTCTATTAGCCCTCATAACAAACCTAACAAAAGGTGAGGGCTATTCCTTAAGCTGCCTTCTAGGGCCATACAACTGAGCGTTCGTCGACTTTCCTGGGTTAGGAATTGTGGTTTCGTCTATCCGGTGAAAACATATTATTATAATTCAAGTTCACTTGATTGTAGGTTTGCATAGCTAAAGCATAATTTTCCATGGTATCTTTGTCTTCCTATCCACAGGAAATCATGGTTTAGAAGGCTAACAGTTGACAATGTGGTTTTGGGGCTGATAATTACAGATGTTGCTGTTTTTATGCTATGGCAGATTGCTGATCGTAGTTTTATGATGAAAAACTTCACTGTAAGATCTCTGTCCTGGAATTAGAGGTCTCCAATGAGACCAGAGTTGAAGATGCTGATCTAAATTATGAATTTTCATTTCTCAATCTAACTTAATCTGTGATTCTTTGGTGCAGATTTCCTTAGACAACTTTATGAGCGGTTGTCTGCACACGCTGATAACTTCTGCTTTCAGCCATATGACTATGGAGCATTTAATCTACAACATGATTGGACTTTACTTTTTCGGGTACAATGTATGACTTAATAACTTTTCATCTTCTTATTTCCTTTCAGATAAGATGCCTTTTTCCCTTAAAAGTTTTATTTTTTCTGGCTAAACAATGCTCATGTTAATTTAGATTCTGAAGCTTTCACAATAGAAAGACTATAACTTTTATGCAATTTTCATGGAAGGATGGCAAGTTTTCTGGAGGGAGGGAGAGAGAGAGGCAGAGATTTCTCTCTTCTGTTTATGGTTATGATGGTGACCTCTTTTTTTTTTTTGGAAATATGTTAGGTAGAATTGTACCGTTTGTGGTCTTGTGCCTCAGAATAAGTAGATTTTTAACTTTTGTTGTTTGATTTTTCTATTTGACAGATAATATCTTGTGTTTTTATTTTTCTCTGATTAATTATGTATCTTTCAAATGGTTGTATGGTTAGATTGGGAGAAATTTCGGACCAGAATTCTTGTTAAAGTTGTATCTGGCTGGGGCTTTTGGTGGTTCAATATTCTATTTGGTGCACCATGCTTTCATGCATTCGCAGTCAAAGGTAAACTGAATTTATGGAGATATGTGCAGAATTATTTTGTGGACTTGTAGCTAATGCAACTTTTGATTACCTCAAACTTTGCAGGGTCAAGGAATGTTCAGCATAGACCCTTCAAGAATGCCAGGGTTGGTATGTGTAAATAGAGCAATTAATATAGAGATTGACAGTAATTTATGTAAATCCACCAGTCACATCATGTCCACTTTAAGTTTATTTGAAGTCTTGGAATGTGAGTATGTTGACAATGTGACTAGGTCTAGAAAAGTTGTGCTTTACTTTGATATAGGTGATTGCAGTTTCCAGTCCCAAAACATAAAATAGTGCTTCTTATATGGGATAATAGCACAAATTGTCCCTGAACTTTGGCCCAATGTGAAAAATGGTCCCTGAATTTTCAATTTGTTCAATGTGATCTCTGAATTTTTAATACAAGTTCAACCTAATCCCTAGACTTCATAAAAATGTTAAATGTCGTCCTATATTAAACATTGAACATTTTTATGAAGTCTAGGGACTAGTTTGAACATGTACTAAAAGTTCAATAACTTACATTGAAAAAATTGAAAGTTCAGGGACCACATTGAGCATTAGACTAAAGTTCAAGGACCACATTGAACAAATTGAAAGTTCATACCACATTGCATATTGAGTTTAAGTTTAAGGATCATTTGTGTCATTTTTCCTATTTATATTCCACACATCATGCCGAGGTGCGTTATCTATAATCCAAAATAATGCTGGTAGACATGATCAGAAGTAGAGCATACTTCTTGGTGCTGCAAGTGTGATAATATTTCCTGGAAGGTCCTGGGCTCAGTTTAGAGAGCCTTCAAACCTGCAATTTTTCTGTAATTCAACTGGCATGTTGAATACTTGAGTTTTATCTGACTTGTGATGTCCATTTAGGGGGCTAGCGGAGCTGTCAATGCTATCATGCTGCTTGATATATTTCTCTTTCCAAAAGCCACGCTCTACTTCGACTTTATCATTCCAGTTCCTGCCATCTTACTGGTAATTTTTCTGTGGTTTTGATAAAAAAGTTGTTTATTCGGGGGGTTAGTTTCAATATCTCTCTGAATCAAATATTAATTACTTGTTAGGGAATTTTTCTGGTTGGCAAAGATGTGTTGAGGATAATCCAGGTATGTACGACTCTTTTTTTATTTTTATTTTTTTACTTTTTATAGGATCAGCTAGTTTTTTTGGCTGAATTACCTCTCTATTTCTATGATGATCAACATTTTTGTTAGTTAATTCCTCAATGGGATCTAGATGAATGATCGATATGTTGTAGTGTTGTCAAGATCGATGTATAATGATAGGATAACTAGTGTAAAGCATGATTCCAGCAAATATTATAAAGAAGTATCTCCTGCAATGATGATATCAAGTGTGCTGATTTCTTTGTATTACTTATGTGAACATTATGATATGTGAGTCAATGTGACACCACATCGTCAATGACACGGTATATCACTGATATACATTCTCCTAATTTAGAACTCAGAATGGTTTGTAAAGAGATGCCCTCAGCGATGGTTGGGAATGAGCAGTCTTGCTAGTAATGCAGCATGAGCATATGAAATCTGAATTTAGAATAGCTTGCAACTTGTGAATAATAGAGATCGCAAATTATGGCTCTGTAACTTATCAAGTTACCAACAAAGTGTTGGCTTTTTAGTCAAAGAAAAAGAGACTTTGTTAGTGCACGAGTGTCAGAATTGTCCTCTGCCCTCTGAGGAAATTTTCTGAATCTGTTGTGTATGAAGTACCTGTAAACCTGTATAATTTTTTCAGACCAACGAGTCTAGAGTTGTGATCCTATATTTTGGTTGGTTCAGGGAGACAGTGAGATATCGGGATCAGCTCACTTGGGAGGAGCTGCAGTTGCAGCCCTCACATGGGCCCGACTCAGGAAAGGCCAGTTTTAAATCTTTGGCTTCTAATATTAATTTCGGCATGGCATGGCTAACTAATTTATTTTTCCCGTTCCGCTTCTTCATTTTTATGAAGGGGGTGTCAAGGTGATTGCCTCCAAGGTGTTGCTGAAAACTTTTATAGCAGAAATGGGTCCAGAGAATTTGTCAAATGCTGAAAGAGATGACATAACAATGGATGACAAGCTCTTTAATTCGTGCGAAAAGGCATGTACACCTTGACTGCTATGGCAGCAGCATAACTGACGTACACAATTAGACAATCTTTGCACAGTTCAAAGTTCACAATAGCTTTTAGACGTCGCTGGTATATGTTTGCTGCTTGCAAGGCCTGAAATATTTGCGAATATCTTTTGTTGATTCGGCACTGGGAAGTATGAGCCTAATAGTCATTGTCGCTCACTCTGTTAGTAGAGCACTCTGATGTGAAAGTATCTGTCAAGATGGCCAATGGTGCAGGTTGTATACGGACACGCAAAGTATATTTATTTATCTGGTAGTGAGCTTCTGTTGCACAACTGTCATATTTCGTGGATGCTCTTCCCAAAGCATAGCAAGTTATTTACATGGGTCGGTTTACTAGAAACATATGACCATTCTCAGAAAAGCTATGTTACACACATTTTTTTAAAGAAAAAGATAATGTTTTCCTTGGCTTACAGATGATTATTATTCATCTGGACGTCAAATTCCTATTGGGTTTGAAATACAGGATTTAGGTTCTGTAATTGGCCTTCCCATGGTTCTTGTGCTTTACGCCGGTGCTTTCTGTTTACGCAAAATTATATTAATTTCTACACCGAATTGTTTTATGATAAAAATGTTAAATGCTAGCGAATCATGTATGTGCGATAATCTTTGATTATTTTTAGCTGAAAGGGAATGGCTGATAACAGTAATTATTGGATCATATTTTTCGAAGTCTTCTTCAACTACTAATTTGATGGTGGGTAATAGAGACGGACATCACCTATATTTAGATTTGTTTAATTTTGCATGGGGACAATGTTCGCAATTTATAATCCACTAATCACAAGAGTAATTGGAGGAAGTGTCATCCAATTGCCATTAGTTGTGAATGGACAAAAATATAGCTCATAAACTAGATATATGACCATGACCATTTAGTGTCTATTGCGCTTTACACGATATTTAGAAATTTAGGTGGGTTTTGTTTACATATAAATTGACGAGAAGATGCCTGAAGTAGCAAATTGAACCATGAGAATGGTGAAATTCTAAGAAAAAAAATAGTAATCGGGTTTTATAATTTTATTTAGAGTGTCTTTTATTTTCAAAACTTTTTATTCCTATAATCAAATGTTGCAACTATCACAACTATTTTACATGAAATATCGGCCTCTTATGAAATTATAAAGTATTTGCTCATATATTTTATTCAAAGTTCCATATTCTATTCTCGAAGAGAGTATAAATAAAAAAAAATTCATAAATTTAATTTAGACAAACATACCGACATTTTAGAATTTCGATACAAAATCTTGTGATGAGCTTCCCTACCACACCTGAAATAGTTCATAAAGGTGCATTGGTTGAGAAATACTTGCATGCACTCTTCAACTATATTTACAGCATCCTGCAAATTTCTCGATTAGTACAAGATGTAGCCTAAGAGTTTAAACATCTCTTTGTACGCCAGAGTGGCAGCTTTTCTTCAGAATATTTCTTATCCAAGCACCATGTAGTTGCGACAGGAATCGTAGTACTTGGCATCGAAATGCCTCTCTGAAAACAGGATGAGCTCAACAATCTCATCGGTATTTCTCTATTTCTTTCCTAATAGCTCAAGGCAAAGATAACATGATTTACTTTATATGAGAGACCTTCAAAGAGAACTTCAAGGAGAAATCGTCCACTAGATAGATAACATTTTTAAACTTATATGTTTCGTGTATTCTTAATTTTATTAGCTAAACATAAAGTATATGATACAAGGGATTTTACTTTTACTATTATAGAAATCATAACCTAAAATATACTTAATGATAATATCATAATATTCATAAAAACAAAAGGTAAAAAGTGATGAAAAGACATAATTTATCTATTTATTTAGAAAAAAAAATGGAATGAAAAGATTATCTAAAATTTGGTTAATAGCTTACTTATGAAATCTCGTTTATAGCATTCTGAATTTTGGGGTTGTTCATTGTGAATTTGCCTTGGTATGAAAATAAATAAATAAAAAACTTTGGCCAAACTTGGCTCTCCTTTACATTTGCATCGATATATATTCAGGATCTCGATTCTTGGTACTCATAATAATTAGCCATTCGTCATCGTATGTCAACAATCGGTTAGCAATCCTCGTCAATATGCTTCATTAATGTGTGTCAATACTGATTAATAATACTAATCCCTATGGCTCGCAAGATGTCATGTGCATAATAATCCTCACACATTAGTCACGTGATCATTTATGATCATGTGTTTGCCCGTGTCGATGGTCCCGTCAATTTTAGCGTAAACAAAAGGAAAGGGTAAAAAAAGGTGAATTATAAGGGATTTTCCCCCGACAGGAAACAAAACAAAGAGTGATTGGGTGAAGGAGAAGACTATCAACGGCGGCACATGGGGACCTACAAACCCACATTCCCTCCCCATTTTCACCGGGCGTTCACTCACCCACTGACAAAATTCTCTTCGTTTGACATTTGACTCTTCCTAGTTAAGAATCCAAATGTTTCCTCTTTGCTCTGCCCTCTATTGGAACCTCGTCTGTCCGATGGAATGGCGTCGTCTTTCGGTGTTGTGGCGTGTTGTTGCGTCGTCTTTCGCTGGGCACACCTCGGATGGCTTCCGACCTTAACGGTCGCTTGTCCGCCATCTAGAACGTTCGCATTATCTTTTTATTAAGTTTTTATCTGATCTTCCAAGGTGGGTGGGGACACAATCTCTCTAGGGAGGAGAGGATCTTCCAAATTAGGAGACGCAAAAAGAGCCAAACTCTTTCGGTGCACTAAAGAGAGAATAGGATTGTCACTTTCGGAAAAGGAGGTGATCGACCTGTCTATGGAGAGGAAAGGAAAAAAATAGGGGTGGAATATCTTCCAATCATGTAAGAGAAAGAAAATATTTAAAATAACCACATCAATATTTTTCGTTAGTTTAAACGAATGAAGTTAATGAAATGACTCAATCGCACTAATTTGACAATTTTTAGAATTTAATTGTATTTTTTGTAAGTTTTAGGACTTAATTACATTGGTGTGATAAGTTTTAAGACTTCCAATACACATATCAGTTTTATATTCAAGTGGACTATTAGTAACCGATGTTGTTGTATCTTTTGATTAAGCCACATTGATTCTTCATCGTATAGGCTTCATGCTCAGTATCTATGATGGTGGCAAGGTGGTTTTAGGATGAGTCTCTCTCCCTCATTGTCCTAATATGTTATTTTTTTTTCCTTCTTCTTATCTTTTATTTGATTGAATATTATAATTTAAAATGATTTCTTTACTTTTTAACAACTTCATCGGGTGTTGATGGCAAAAAGAATCGATCAAGCAGATTAATGATCCCACATATTGTGAAAGACAATAGTATTTAATTAACATGAGTGAGAAGTTCGAGTGCCTAACTCAACGATCTTCATAGGTCGAGTTGAAAGGACGGAAGACTAGGATCTTTCGAAATTTCAACTTCCAACTCCAAAATTACCATCAGCACACACTAGGCCAATGTAGATCAATTCTGTAGCTTGACAAGTTTTTCTCCACATTGGATGATATTTTACTCTTAAGATTTATCATTGATGTGATATATTAGGTCGTCTCAATATTTTACTCTTTGGTGCTCTTTAGTTTCTATGACATACCAAAAATCCTCGGTGTGTGGGAAGATTGTGTTTTGATGAATGTGGCTACGAACTTGATGATTTAAAGCGAGAGGCAAGTGGCTGCTCTTGTGCACCAAAACAATCATCAAGAAAAGAGACAAAAGAATGCAAAATAATTTGTCATGAAATTGCATTAGTCTTAAATAAGAAAGATGAAACTAATCCAAGGGCACATGACTCCAAGACTAAGAAAGAGTTAAAAAGAAAGCAATCTTTATTTCAAGTCCGACTTTAGTTTCACCATGATTGGAGTATGAAGGAAGAGACAAACGGACATTTTCCAAATTAAGAGGACTGCTAACGGCACTATAGAGACGTGATTATGCTTGAGAAAAATAGGAGGGGAGGCAGAGAAAGGAAAGGATGAGTCATATTTTTCCAAATTAGGACATACAACATGAGCCGACTCCTTTCATTGAGCGTTGTAGTCCCCTGTTGGCCTCGCCTTGAATTCTATTTTTAATCGTACATGTTATTAATCAATGTCGTAGCATGTTTGATTAATCCATGCAGATTCTTCATCATATCAACTCTTTTATTAAAATGATTTATTTACTTTTAAACGCCACGTTGGGTATAGGTGGTAAAAAGAATCGACTGTGCAAATTACCAATTTCACACATTGTGAAAGGCAAGAACATCTTACTAAACAAGCGAAAAGTTCAATCGCCTAACTCGGCGATCTACATAGACCAAGTTGAAAGGATGCAAAATGAGAATTGTCCTCAATTTTTCTACGTCCTAACTCCAGAAACTCCAGAATTACTACCGCCAAAACCAACCTTGACTGATGTGGATTAATTCTCTAGCTCGATAGGTTTTCCTCCAAATGGAATGATATTTTTACCTTTGAAATGGCTCGTATTTTCATTTTGTAGTTTGTCTCAGTATCTCCTTCAACTTCATGTTTAACACCATGTGAATTTATGACATACGGTGAAGGATAGTGGCACCTAAATAAGAAAAAAGATCAAAAGAATATCCCCATGCATTGCAAAATTCCTTAACTAAAGACGAGAGAAGTTGTCTTATTGGATGACGGAGCCTCTGACACAGTCGAAACTCATGGTGCTACTGCTATCTATAAATTGGGTACCCTTGACCACGTCGCACTTCTCAGGTCGTCGATCTTGTCGGTTCCGGTTCGCCGGGAGCGAGACAATTTCAGTGGAGAGAGAGAGGGTGTGGGGGTCGGGGGTGTTTCTTTGTTTTCTTGGAAGGGTTTGGACGAAAGAAGAGGGGGCAGTTTTACAGGGCGGAAAAAAAGAACAGCCGTCATTCTGATGCCTGCGGCGGAGGCAAAGCACGCAGAGCGGCGTACGATCGATGTGGAGGACAGCGGTGTCGCAGGTTGGGATCAGGAGATGATCGAAGGAGCGGAGGCGCGAGAGGGGGAGGGCGAAGGGCGAGGAGTGGAGGAAGCGGAACGAGGACGAGGGGAGGGAGGTGACGCGGGCCGAAATGGTGAGTACCCGAAGTCGATTGCTGACCCGCTTTACGATCGTCGCGGGATTGTCCCTGCATTATCGCTTCGTTTGCTTTGCTGCTAAGATTGTTCGATCGTAAAGTGCTCTGGGTGCTTTGCTTCCGCCGCAAGCATCTGAATGACTCCGCTGTTCCCTTTTCTCCCCTGTAAAACTGCCCTCCTCTTCTTTCCTCTAAACCCTCACGAAAACAAAGAAACACCCTCGACCCCCCCACCCTCTCTCTCTCCACTGAAAATGTCTCGCTCCCGGCGAATAGGAACTGACTAGATCGACTACCCGAAGAAGTGTGACATGGCGTCCTTGAAGAGGAGCGACGGCCTCGTCAAGAAAGCCTCTGCTCTCAGCTCGCTCACCCCACTCGGGTTGCCGTCATTGCGCCGTCCCCCAAGGGCGAGCTCCGCTCGTTCGGCACACCCTCGGTCGAAGAGGTATTCTCCGAGTACCCCCGTCAGAAGGACGACGTGATGCTGCCGATGAGTCCAAAAGAGGGGTGGACTGGGCCGAGAAAGAGCGTAGAACTCACCCGTCGACTGTGTAAGCTCAGGAGAGGAATCCACGGACGCTCCGATCTTGAGGGCTATGAAAATAATGACGACGGCATCCCTTGCTGCACTTGAAAGTTCGGATGTCTGTCTGATGATATAGATATGAGTATTATGTACGTGTGTGCTGTTTCTCGTCCTGTATTTTAGCAGCATTTTTGACTATTGATGTAACCTCCGCTCCGATCTTGAGGGCGCTCGGTATAATCCTGATGCATTTCTTACACTCCAAGATTTGGGTGTCTCTATGTGCTGCACGTTTGTATGGATATCTCTGTTCTTTCTTGTTAAACTGCATCGTAAAGTAGAGATTGGATAATGGATTTCAACGCTGGTTGTTCAATCTTTCAGTTCAGATCCATCCAATACAAGTTTGGATTTGTTTCTGGGTTTCTTCCGAGAGCGGACCAATGAAGCAAGCTGACCGTCTTAGTTCTGCTTCTTGACATTGAAATGCCATATTTATGTTCCAAAGCAAGCCAATGCGGAGAAAGAGAGTTGTATCTGTCTTAAGGGAATGTTCAATTTGCAAAGTATGAAAGAAATTTGCAACCTTGAATGGGTTCGGAATGTGAATTTACCATTTGCCGTTCAGTTCGACTTTGTTGGTTGCTGTCTTACAGTTTTATGAACCGTCACTTTTACATGAAACCCCAGTCCATATACTCAAATTCTTGTGCTGGCATGAATGAACACGCCAGCCCGATTTAGGAGGAGAAGAAGAAGGAGAAGGAGAGAGAGAGAGAAGAGGGAGAAGGAGGAGAAGAAGGAGAAGGAGAAGGAGGAGAAGGAGAAGAAAAAGTGTAAATTCAAATGCAATCACTCCAAAAATAGAGTTCCCAAGAATTAGCCAACCCAAACTCTCACTTGCTACCGACCAAAAAAAAAAAATTTCACTTGCTGACAAGCCATCAAGTTGATTTCTTCGTACGCCTGCCCCTTTCGCTCGATCAAGTCGTCAGAGGGAAATGGCAACTCATTCGGAATGAGCTCGTAGGGACATCTTGAGCATTTGCGACTTATGATTTAAGTTTTTAACATGCATATGAATTTTATTTAATCGATTAATTAGTTTATGATAAGTCGATTAAATACCTAAGTAAAATAACAAGAGAATTATTTTACTCATATGAACAAAGATTATGGATATGGGAATTTGGTTACACTAGATTTCACTAGTGTTTTTTTGGCATCATTCTTTTTATTTTCAAAAATATATGTACAGGCAGTTTGAATTGGTTTTTGCTTGAATTACTATCATGTAATGAGTTGATCATGCGAGTGCACAAATATTATTAAACACTCAATGAATCAAATAAATTACACTAAAAAAATTCAAAACACCAAAGCAAGCAATTATTTTTTGGATTTCCTCTTGTCTTGAAATTTTAACCTATATGACATGCACAAGCTATGTATTTTTATATTAAAATTCCAAATTAATAAAAATCCTAATTAAACTATCTAAAATAAATAGTTGTCTAATCTAGTTTAGGGATTAATTTGACCTGAATCCTATCATATCTTAGAAAACTATTTTAAAGATGCAACATTATCTAAATATACAAGTATTATTTTAAACCCAATCTATGAAAGAAAAAGCTATCTAGAATCTATTCTAATTTATTCTAGAATTATCTACACATGCAATCCTATTCAAACTAGGCAATATTATCAAGAAATCCTATATATTCTAACATGCAATCTAATCTAAAAACATGCAATCCTAATTTAGAAGACTATCCTATTTAATACATAATTTGTTTTTTTTTTTTTGGTGTTTTCCAAAACAAGCAATTTCCAAATATAAGTATTATATCCAATTCACTCAAGAGATTTGTCAAGAATTCAAAAAAAGGGTAAAATAATTGAAAAGATAATCAATTATCTTACGGATTAAACTAACAATTATTCTAACCACAAACATCACAACATGCAAGAAAAAAAAATTGATTCGAAGCCTCACGGATTAAATTAATAATTATAATGATTTTCAAGTCAAAATATCATTAATGTGCTAAAAATCAACATAATTAAAAAAATGATTTCGATTTAGTAATTGTAGTGATTTTTATCACAATAGTCTAAAGTCTCAATGAAATCACTATTGGCATCAGATATTCTAATTTAGACAATAATATCGAGACAAATTTAGTTGAAGAGAATTACCTTGTCTGGTTTTCTTATTTCCAAAATGGGGACCGGCGACAAAGGATTCACGGACGGCAGCCGACGTTGAGACGGTCCGCCGTCGCCGGGCCGGGCCGCGCCGAGCTCGGCGTCTCTTTGCCTCGTTCCTTCTTCCGCGACAACGCATCATGGCGGCTCCTGGCGAGAAACGCCCCGGCGTCGGCTTACTCGAATGCCCTTCTCCGGTCGCCGCTCAAGAGCCTCGCAAATTCCAGAGCTGGGTTTTACAGGGCGCCCTCGCCTTTCAAGTCGCGTTCGGGATTCAGCGGCAGTTTCGACTCCTATAGACGCGGCTGGTCAGTGTTCCGGAGTGTGCTCTGTTTTGTCATTCTTGGTTTTGGGGAATTCTTGATCTTTGTTAGGTTTTGTATCTCTAGGGGCGAGATAATGATGATTACATAGAGATTTGGTAACGGGTTTCTACGCTGGTTGTTCAATTTTTCAGTTCAGATCATATCTAACACAAGTTCGGATTTGTTTGACGGGAATTTGGTGATGGATCCTCTGCATTTTCTTTTTGCTTGGGATTTCAGGGGCTGCCGTTACCGAACTGACCCTTTTCCTTTTCTCCCGAGCGTGGACCAATGAAGAGAGATGACCGTGTTTGTCCCTGTCTTGCTACTGAAAACTGCTATGAGCTAAACCCACTTTCAAACTAACTATATTCATTGGATTCTAATTCTTATGTGAGGGGGAAATAAACGAAAAGGGTGAGTATCCATTCCCTTATTGTTGTTTAGTTCCGCTTCTTGCATTAGAATGTCATCTTTATGTTCCGGAAAAAGCCAAAGCAGAGAAGAGAGTTAAATCTGTCCAAGGAAATATTCAACTTGCAAAGTATGAAAAGGAAATTTACAACCTTGAATTGGTTCGGAATATAAATTTACCATTTGCCATTCTAGTTCAGTCCCATATTCTAATTGGATCATGATTTGCCTGTTGCAAATGTAGTTGTCAGGGGGGGGGGTCAGTTTCGACATTAGGTGTAAGGATAAGCCAAGTGGATTTCTCAATGCTCGCAATGAAAATATCAATAAATCAATTGCTTTTAGCTGTCCTCTTTGTGATCTTGCATGCAGCATATGGTGGCTTTGGGGCATGCTTAACAATCAGAGAGTGAATCGTGTATTGCAAGAAAAAGAAAAGGAAGATCACAGACTTGTAAATTCTATTGTTTCTTAGCCTAGGTGACAGACAGAGAAAGGGAAGGCTAGTTGGATACAGTATTTTAGGTGATCACTTCGCCTGGTGCCACTTATTGATGAGGAATTAAATGGCCACTTTAAAAGAATGCTTTGTAAGTGTTTCTCTTAGCCCTCATAACAAACCTAACTAAAGGCGAGGGCTACTCCTTAAGCTGCTTTCTAGGGTTGTATAACTGAGCGTTCATCGACTTTCCTGGGTTAGGATTTGTAGGTTCGACTATCCAGTGGAAACATCTTAATATAATTCAAGTTCACTTGATTGTAGGTTCATGTAGCTAAAGCATAATTTTCCAGGGTATTTTTGTCTTCCCATCTGCAGGAAATCATGGTTTAGAAGGCTAACAGTTGACAATGTGGTTCTGGGGCTGATAATGACAAATGTTGCTGTTTTTATGCTATGGCAGATTGCTGATCGTAGTTTTATGTTGAAAAACTTCACTGTAAGATCTCGGTCCTAGAATTAAAGGTCTCCAATGAGACCAGAGCTGAAGGTGCTGATCTAAATTATGAATTTTCATTTCTCAATCTAACTTAATCTGTGATTCTTCGGTGCAGATTTCCTTAGGCAATGTTAAGAGCTTTCGTCTGCACACGCTGATAACTTCTGCTTTCAGCCATATGACTATGTAGCATTTAATCTACAACATAATTGGACTTTACTTTTTCAGGTACAATGTACAACTTAACACCTTTTCATCTTCTTATTTTCCTTTCAGATAAGATGCCTTTTTCCCTTAAAAGTTTTATTTTTTCTGACTATACAATGCTTGTGTTAATTTAGATTCCGAAGCTTTCACGATAGAAAGACTAACTTTTATGCAATTTTCATGGAAGGATGGCAAGTTTTCTGGAGGGAGGGAGGGAGGGAGAGAGGCAGAGAGAGATTTCTTTCTCTTCTGTTTATGGTTATGAGGGGACCTTTTTTTTTTTTTTTTTGAAATATGTTAGGTAGAATTGTACTGTTTGCGGTCTAGTGCCTTGGCCTAAGTGGATACCTTACTTTTGTTGTTTGATTTTTCTATTTAGTGGATAATATCTCCTGTTTTTATTTTTCTCTGATTAATTATGTACCTTTCAAATGGTTGTATGGTTAGATTGGGAGAAATTTCGGACCAGAATTCTTGTTAAAATTGTATCTGGCTGGGGCTTTTGGTGGTTCAATATTCTATTTGGTGCACCATGCTTTCATGCATTCGCAGTCGAAGGTAAAATAAATTAATGGAATTATGTGCAGAATTATTTTGTGGACTTGTAGTTAATGCAAATTTTGATTACCTCATGCAGGGTCAAGGAATGTTCAGCATAGACCCTTCAAGAATGCCAGGATTGGTATGTGTAAATAGAGCAACTAATATAGAGATTGACAGTAATTTATGTAAATCCACTAGTCACATCCCATCCACTTTAAGTTTATTCAAAGTCTTCGAATGTGAGTATGTCGACAATGTGAATAGGTCTAGAAAAGTCGTGTGTTACTCTGAGATAGGTGATCGCACTTTCCAGTCCCGAAATATGAAATAGCGCTTCTTATATGGGATAATGACACAAATGGTCCTTGAATTTTTCTCCAATGCGCAAAGTGGTCATTGAAATTTCAATTTATTTAATACAATCTCTGATTTTTAATTTGTTTAATGTGATCTCCGAATTTTTGGTGCATGTTCAAATTAGTCCCTGGACTATATGAAAAATCTTCAATGTGGTCCTTAAACTTAAATTAATGGAATGACAACATTGAACATTTTTATAGAATCCGGTGATTAGTTTGAATATGTACCAAAAGTTCAGGAACTACATTGAACAAATCAAAAGTTCAGGGACCACATTAAATATTGGACTCAAGTTCAAGGATCACATTGAACAAATCGAAAGTTCAGACCATGTTGCACATTGAGCTAAAGTTCAGGGACCTTGTGTCATTTTCCCTTTTTATATTCCAGATATCATGTCGAGGTGCGTTATCTATAATCCAAAATAATGCTCGTAGACATGATCAGAAGTAGAGCATACTTCTTGGTGCCGCGAGTCTGAGATATTATTTTCCGGAAGATCCTGGGCTCAGTTTAGGGGGCCTCTAAACCTGCAACTTTTCTGTAATTCAACTGGCATGTTGAATACTTGAGTTTTATCTTACTTGTGATATCCTTTTAGGGGGCTAGTGGAGCCGTCAATGCTATCATGCTGCTTGATATATTTCTCTTTCCAAAAGCCACACTCTATTTTGACTTTATCATTCCAGTTCCTGCCATCTTACTGGTAATTCTTCCGTGGTTTTGATAAGAATGTTGTTTATTTGGGAGTTAGTTTCAATATCTCTCTGAATCAAATATTAATTACTTGTTAGGGAATTTTTCTGGTCGGCAAAGATGTGTTGAGGATTATCCAGGTATGCATTCACTCTTTTTTTTTTTACTTTCTATAGGATCAGCTATTTTTTTTCGCTGAATTACCTCTCTCTTTCTATGATGATCAACATTTTGGTCAGTTAATCCCTCGATTGGATCTAGATGACAATTGATATGTTGTAGTGTTGTCGAGATTGATGTATAGTGATAGGATAACTAGTGTAAATTATGATTCCATCAAATATTATAAAGAAGTATCTCCTGCAATGATGATATCAAGTGTGCTGATTTCTTCGTATTACTTAACAATTGTGAACATTAAGATATGTGAGTCAATGTGACACCACATCATCAATGACGCGGTGTATCACCAATATACATTCTCCTAGTTTAGAACTTAGAATAGTTTGTAAAGATATGCCCTTGGCGATGATCGGGAATGAGCAGTCTTGCTAGTATAGCAGCATGAGCATACTAATTCTGAATTTAGAATAGCTTGCAACTTTTGAATGATAGAGACCACAAATTATGGCTCTGTAGTGTCGGCTTTTTTGTCAAAGAAAAAGAGACTGTTAGTGCACGAGCGTCAGAAACTGTCCTCTGCTATCTGAGGAAATTTTCTAAATCTCTTGAGTACGAAGTGCCTGTAAACTTGTATAATTTTTTTCGACCAACAAGTCTGGAGTTGTAATCCTATATTTTTGGTTGGTTCAGGGAGATAGTGAGATATCGGGATCGGCTCATTTGGGAGGAGCTGCAGTTGCAGCTCTCACATGGGCCTGACTCAGGAAAGGGCAGTTTTAAATCTTCAGCTTCTTATGTTAATTTCGGCATGGATGACTTAATTTTTTTTTTTCCCCGTTCCGCTTCTTCATTTTTATGAAGGGGGTGTCAAGGTGATTGCCTCCAAGGTGTTGCTGAAAACTTTTATAGCAGAAACGGCTCCATAGAATTTGTCAAATGCTGAAAGAGATGACATAACAATGGATGATGAGCTCTTTAATCATGCGAAAAGGCATGTGCACCATGACTTCTATGGTGGGAGCTTTACTGACGTACACAATTAGAGAATCTTTGCACAATTCAAGGTTCACAATAGCTCTTAGATGTTGCTGGTATATGTTTGCTGCATGCAAGGCCTGAAATATAAGTGGAGATCTTTTGTTGATTCTGCACCGGGAAGTATGAGCCTAATAGTCATTGTTGCTCACTCCGTGAGCAGGGCACTTTGATGTGAAAGTATCTATCAAAATGGCCAATAGTGCAGGTTGTATAAGGATATGCAAAGAGTATTTTTCTAGTAATGAGCTTCTCCTGCAACTATCATATTTCTTGGAAGTTCTTCCCAAGGCATAGCTAGTTATTTACATTGGTATGTTTACTATAAACATATAACCATTCTCAGAAAAGCTATATTCACACATTTTTTTTATAGAAAAAAATAATGTTTACCTTCGCTTACAGATGATTATTATTCATCTATGTGTCAAATTCCTATTGGGTTTGAAACACAGGATTCAGATTTTGTAATGGGTCTTACAAAGAACCATAATGTGGTCTTCACCAAATCGTATTATGCTGAAAATGTTAAAATGCTAGCGAATTACGCATATGTGATAATCTTTGATAATGTTTTGCCAAATGAGAATGATTGATAACAGTAATTATCAGACCATGTTTTTCGAAGTTCCCTCCAACCAGCAGTATTTTTCTTTTAATTTTTTTTTTTGGGTCGTAAATCATCAGTATGATCAGAGGTGTATAATCATGGACGTTACTTATTTTTAATTTGGTAATTTTGCACGTAGACAATGTTTATAACTTACTATCCATTGATCACAAAAGTGATGGGAGGAAGTGTAAATATTCTAGGATTTTCAAGAGAGAGGGAGAGAGAATTAGTGAAGATTACATCTTTACTCAATTGGCTTTTAGGGAAGACCTGAACAATATGCATAGGAAAGGAAATTAGCTATCTTAGAGAATCACAAAATATTAAACAATAGCTCTAGTATCTAATAATATCTATAATGACATTCTCTAACAATTAGTACTAAGCAAAAAGATCACACTAAGTATGAGGGGAGTGCTAGAATATTTAAATACTAAATCACGCATTCATGTAACAACTCAAACTTTTAAAACAGTCGTCGATAGTCCCGCAAAATCTCACAAAAAGCATCCTCCAATGGCCATTAGTTGTGGTTGGAGGAAAATATAACTTATAACCTAGATAGATAATTGTTTAGTGAAATTTAGGTGATTTTGTCTACATATAATTTTACGAGATGATACCTAGTGTAGCACATTGAACCATAATAATGGTAGAAGTATAGAATTATGCATTGTTATATCCTATAACTTGAGAAAAAAAAATACTAAACAGGTATTATAATATTATTTAGAGTGTCTTTTATATTCAAGAACTTGTACCCCTTTAATTCAATGTCGCAACTCTTATCACTATATTAATCGAAAAATTGACCCTTAAGAAATTACAATATCGTTGGTCATATATTTTATATAAAGTTCCATATTCAATTTTTTTGAACAGAGTAAAAAAAAAATCTCATATAAGTAGCATAGGAAAACAGGCTGACATTCTTTTAAACAATCTCGATTCAAAATCTTGCGACAAGCTTCTGTTGTTCAACCTCTTGATGGAATCCAACAAGCTCGTCGATGACGACGGGCATCATGGCTTGGGTTATTAATGGAATAAGACAGTTTTTTTTTTTGTCGGTCGGAATAAGACAGTTGATAATTACGTTTTCTCTCCTCCTGACATGTCACTATATTTTTTCCTTCTCATTCTCGTTTATCTTGTGGTAATTCGAATTGTATTAAAGAAATTTCTTTACTTATAATTGCCCTATCAGGTGTTAGTGGTAAAACAAATCATGAAAAGTAGAATATATGATAATCACAAATAAAAAGTTCAAATGCCTAATTTGTTGATCTACATAGGTCATGCTGAAAGGTAGAGAATTTAATCCACATTGAGCGAGGCTCGCAGCCCTTGCCCACGCCCTTCCTGAATGCAATCCTCACTTAGATTTCACGAGGACCGGCCTCGCCTAGTGCTGGCTAAGGCTGCAACCCCTTCATCCAGACCAGACACATATTTGTGATATATGAAGTGCGTCTAAATGTCTCCTTCAGCTTTGTCTTTAATGCCTAGTGGATGTAGAATGGAAATTTATGCCTACAGTGGTCTAGACAAATTGAAAAGAAAAGAAAAGGATAGTAACGCCCAAATATTAAGAATATACAAGAACAAAAAAGTCCCGAATTGTGTAAAATCAACTTCCAAGTTGTACATGTGGCGTTTGAAATTGCCAAAATGAACACAACCTGGAGATGATCAATTACTTCCCTTTACAATATTTTACAAATTTGTTTAAAATTTTTCTTATTAATATTTATTTACTTTTTTCATTGCGGCCGGCCAGGGAAAAAGTATCCCTCGGCTGGCCAGTAGGCGACGGGACCAGTGGGGAGGGTGACAGGCCATCATCCAAGGCGAGAAAGAAGATATTGGGAGAAAGAAAATTAAAAGGAGGGATTTCCCGAACAGGAAACGAAACGAGAGTCACTCGGAGACCAGGAAAACAAAAGCAAAAGGTCTGGTGGAGGCTTGGCCAAGGCACGAAGGAAAGAGGAGAGATTGTCAAACGGCGTCACATGGAGGAGGGAAAAAGGGACGTAAGACGCTCTGAGTTCCTCTTTGCTGTCACTTTTTGGTAATCATCGGTAGGAATTCACCCACGTTTGGTACGCCTGATGCATCCCGAGTCGGTCCTCATGGGTCCCCAAGCGGATGAAGCCTTTTTTAGTGTCTTTTGTAGTCTATGAAAGGCACCAATGTCGGCTGCCCAGCTTGCTCACGGGCTGCACAGAGAATGCTGGCGAGGCGAGTGTCCAGCTTTGGTAGCACACCTCGGGTGAAAAAGATTAAAAGATAAAAGAGCAAAAACCTCCAAAAATATTGACCTTAAACTTTTCTTGTACAAAATATTTTCCCTCTATAAAAATTTTGTCTAGGAATATCATTAAAATTATGCTTACATGGACGCCGGAAAGCAAATTGTGTTAACATAGTTTTTATGTGACTTGAGTGAAATAACAACATGCCAAGTTTGGCTCACCACAGAGCAAAGTGGCTGAAAAACAAGGGGAAGAAATAATGGGCAAAATATATTTTCCATCTCCTTTACACAATAAGAAATGAAACTTGAAGCTTTTGTTGTGATGGTAAAGAAAACGGTGAGTTCTGTTGAGGATTTTCTTTCCCTTTCATTTGAGGGGATCGAAAATGAAATTTTATTTGAGTGGGACTGATGGCGATGGTATATGGACCTCTGGAAATTTGTTTCAAGATTTATTGATGGAAAACTTTATCAACCTCAATTTTCTTTGGCTAATAAAATAATTAAACCTTGCTCAAAACGTGTGAATTTTTTCCACTAACAACACGTGATATTTTGAGAAGTTTAGTATCTGTCTTAGGTAAATTAACTGGCTTAGGGTCAACAAATTTTCCTCCAAATTGGATGATTTTTACCCTTGAAATGCGGCATATATGTGATATATTTTGTTGTACCAATTGAGTTTTAAATATGAAAAAGGTTTAGGATTTGATTAAAACAATTGAAATGTATATGATTGAATTGACAAAAGTACATTACATTTATGAATTTTTTGGGTAATTTTCCCAATTATAGTGTCAAAGACGAAAAGAAAGGGATAGTAACACATGAATCAAAGTGCGTGCTTCGAAGTTGTAATTTGTGGCATTCAGAATTTACAAAATGAACACAATTGAGGGATGATCAATTGATTCATATGCAATGTTAAGATTATCAGGTGACAAACATGGTCGATTCAAGTCACATGCCAAAAACCATCGAGATTCCCTAGGGAATTTGCCCTTTGGCTTCCGACTAACACATCACGTGAGATATTAAGAAGTTTACTATTCGTTTAAGATTAATTTTCTCGCTCAATGACCTGCATACTAAAAAGTACAAAAAAAAGAAAAGTATTCATCAAGTGTGTAAAAGCGGCTTTGAAGTCGTAGTTTACTGTAGATGTGTTAAAATGGGTCACTGACCCATTTATGAACACATTTCTAGTTAAATGGATCATTAATAGGTCAAGCTTTATTTCCCAAAGCATCTATAATGGGTTTTAAAAATAAAGAGGCTGAGATATATAGGTTTTAAATGGGCTCTCATACCCATTTAAAACCCATTTATCAACCCATTAAAAATGAACCCATTTATAGAGATAGACCCTCTCTTCTCTATTTAACTTTACAAAAATATTTTTTTTATAAATATCGAAATTATAATTATTTTAATATTTTTGTTTATTCTATTCTATTTATTTTTCTTTCTTCTTCCTCCGGTTGCCGGCACGACGATAGCCAGTGATCGGCCAAGCGAGCCTCGAGCTCACCGGCGTCAGGCGAGCTCAAGCTCGCCGGATCTGGTGAGGCGGAGGCCTCGCCAACGCCCGACGAGGCTTGAGGCTTGCCGGCATCGGGTGAGGCTCGAGCCTCACCAGATCTGGTGAGGGGTGAGCTCGAGCTTGCCCGACGCTGGCGAGCCTCGAGCTTGCCAGATCTAGCGAGGCGGAGGCCTCGCAGACGTCCGGTGAGGCTTGAGCCTCGCCAATTTGGCGAGACTCGAGCTTGCTGATTTCGGGCGAGCTCGAGGCTCGCTTGTGGCCAGCGGCTGGCCAAAGAAGAAGAAGAACAAAAAAAAAATTATATTTAAAAAATAAAAAATAATTAAAATTCGATTTTTTAAAATAATTATTTTAAAAATTATAAAAATTATAAAAATTTTCCATTAAATTTGTGTTGTATAAAAATATTTTAGCAATACCTTTTTTTTTAAACATATATATAAGAAATAAGTTTTTTTAAGTTTAGTTAAATGGGTCGGGTATAGGTCGGAAAATTTACATTAGGTATAAAATGGGTCATAAATGAGTTAATGAATCAATTTGGGTCGGACCATTAATGACTTGACCCAAATCTGACCCGACCCGCCCGTTTAACATCTCTAGTTTACTGTTCGTTGCAAATTAATTTTCTCGCTCAATGACCTGCATACTAAGAAATACGAAAAAAAGAAAAGTATTCATGAAGTGTGTAAAAGTGGCTTTGAAGTTGTTTATGTCTTTTTTTTTTTTTAGTTGGTCTTACTCTATTGAGAGTCGAAACCCATACTTGAAACTAAATCGTTCCTACCTCAACCCCCAAGAAAGTGGGGATTTGAACCTAACACCTCTCATTTCCATGTTGGAAGAGTGGCCATTGGGGCAAACCCAGCAGTTGTTTTTGTCCCGTTCGAAATTTCCATTATACCGCGTTCCCCTCTGAGATTCCTTTTCGGGCGGATTTGATAATGACATTGAGAAAAAAAAAGGAGGTATAAAAATCAGTCTCTTAAATAATAAAAGGAAATCGATGGATGACCATCCAAAAACCAGGAAACGAGACAAGACTCTTTCACTGATATTCCTTCTCTTTTTTCTCTAGTTCCCAAATCAGTGCTGAAAAGAAGCGAAGTAATCCGTCTAATTTAAGCCACTGGGCTCTCCTCTTCTTGAAGAAGTTTTGAAAGGAAAAATCATGGATTGAAAGAGACCATGACTTGTTGACTTATCTCCCGTGGATCCCTCCCTCCCGTGTTTGGTGAGTTTATATCCGGAATCTGCAAACCGGAATTGTAACTTTTGCAAACATAAATATTAACAAATTGACCTCGATTTCTTGAGCCGTTGCCGAGGCATGCTCTCTCTCCCTCTCTGGACCATCACCTCAATTTCTTGCACCGGAATAGTTCTTCCATGGTAGTTCGTTAGCACCACCTAGGAATAGCGAATTAATTTTTTTTTTTCCATTAGTTAGGGACAGAGTAAAAATTCTTAATTATCAGCTCTTCGTTTATGGTTTTGTCCATTTATATATGGGAAGAGTCGTCGGTGTTGATGCTGTTCGAAGGGTGATAGCTACGCTCTCTCTCCCTCTCTCCTCCTAGCACGTTACTACTTTTTTCCCCGATCTCTTCTCCTAACATGTCACAAACCGAAGTCCCAAACCGAAGTCCCATTCCTCTGTCAAGCTCAATGTTATACTATATGTTGAGATTATTAGCCGACCAGCACGGTTAATCACTCAAAAGAATTTTGAAAAAATAGGAAGAAAAATCCTACTAACATGGATTTCTCAATTAAGATCCCATGGCTTACTATTATAAAGTGTTAGGGAAATCCCTTATGATGTTTTGAAGATGACAAAATAAATCAAAGGCTACTAATGTGTTTAATGATTAAGTAATAGACCACGCAGATGATAGAACATGTAAATGATATTGTCAAAGTCTGAAGATGGCCAGAAGACCAAATGTAACACATGTCCAAAGTATATTCTGAAGATTTCCAAACTTCTGTGTCAAAGTCTGAAAACTGTCAGACTTTAGTGTCAAAGTTTGTTCTACATCAGAAGTCTGCTCACTCTGACAAATTCCAGATTGAACGTGAATGAAGAACCATAAGACAGACTCTATGCTGAAGCTGAACTTATTCAGACTGTGTCCAGACCTTAAAGCTAAATATGTTCAGAAGTAGAATATGTTCAGACTTACATCCATATTATAAAGTCTATTGCACTCAGACTCAGATTGTAAAGTCTATTGCTCTCAGACTTTACATCCAGAACGAGATAGATCGTAACACAAGTCCCAATCATATAATGGCTAGTGATTTGGTTTGGATTCTACATCAAGAGAGATTTGATTAACTCAATTTAATTGATTGACGATTGGATATTGAAGATAAGAACTTTCTTTACGAAGAAGCTCTACTTATGGAAACCAAGATTTTGTTTGTATGAGTGATTAGAATCAATTTGGGATTCTACTTCTATCACTCAACGACTATTAAATCTTCTAGATACAGATTTGTCCAATAGGTAGATTAGAAGACAATCCTCGAGATACTGTCCAATGGCTAGTTTGGAAGTGGAGGAGTATTTAAGGAGATCAAGGACCGATGAGCAAGTAAGAGACGGAGTGTAGAATTTATAATTCCAAAGTCTGAGTGATTTTCGATCATACATTTGTCTCTTATGAGCTTAAACGTATGTGATCGTGAGAGAAATACCAAAAGAGTGACTTAGTGAGATAGTGTGCGAGTCTTCATAGGGCAATTGTCTCTTATGAGCTTAAACGTTTGTGATCGTGAGATAAATACCAAAAAAGTGACTTAGTGAGATAGTGTGATCTATTATTAAGTGTTTGCATTCAAAGTTGCAATCTCTTGTTGATTGCATAGTGGAATCCAGCCAAGAAGACTGTTTGCGTGGGAGAGTAGACGTAGGCTTGGTATAAGCCAAACCACTATAAATCTTGTGTTCTTATTCTATTCTCTGAACTCCTTTATTTTGTTCATAATTCTATTTAATTGTTAAAATCTAATCCCACTCAAAGTCTGATGCTCTTCAGACTCAGTTTCAAAAGTCTGTTGTTATTCAGATTCAGGTTAAAAATAAAGATTTTCACTGTATTTTACAAAATCTGTTTTTACACCTATTTACCCTCCTCTAAGTGTTCATACTAGCACTTTCATAAATTACTCTTTATGAATATTGTCATGTATGTTAATTGAGATACAGGAAAATAGATTTTTTTTTTTTGGCTAGTTACATTGTTTAAAAAGTTGAGATAAGTGCACTATTGACTTAAAAGTATGTTAAATTTGGAAACTTACAAATAGTATAATTGAGTTCATAAATAATGCAATCAAAGACTTCCATTTAGCTTCCCGTACCTCATTTCCATCGCTTGCGGCCGAGCAGCATAACTCAAAATTCAGATGGTAGTTTTAGAAATAAATAATGCAAATGACATAAGCAAACAAATTGGAAATGTTTTTTTTTCTTTTGAAATTACCATTACCAAAAAGAAAGAACGAAAGAGCATGCCCCCACCTACGGCAGACGAGGACTTGTATAGACCGTCGACGTCATCAACGAGCTTTTCCCACTATCTTATTTTGGGATCCTTGGAGTTTGTGTTTCATGTGGGATTGGACCGGTCCATCTACACACCTGGCGACTAGCGTCTCTAACCGTGGACGAGCATAAAACAAGGCCTAGTTTAATTTTGCCTGGTACGGCTCGGGTTATTCGATTTGATCTCTTTATTAAGTGCAAATCTATGCACGAACGAACGCTAGATACATATTTTAAGAATAAAAAAAATAAAAAAATTGCATAAATTGTTTTCATAAAAGACAAAAAGTTGCCAAAATTAGGTATTCGATACACCCATGAATCTCTAGCTCGCGGGAATAAGGTGGACTTCGCTCCTAATTAATCATAATTGATTAGTGGTGACTCTTGAAACCAAAAACCAAAATCGATTGAGAAACAAAATTGCAATCGATAGGACTTGGGAGAGCTCATGCCAAGCGTGGGAGCCACACCTTGCAAGACGGATCGTTCGCGTGCACTTGACAATCTGTCAAAATATAACAGGATTTCACCACGGGAGATCGCAACAATCATATATTTTACTCATAGGTTATTCCATTTTTAAATTTTTGAAGAGAATAAGTAAAAAGAAAAAAAAAACATAAAATAAATATAGACAAAAGGATTGACATTCTTTTAGAAGTCTCGAATGAAATTTTTGGAGAATCCACCAAGCTCGACAGTAGACGTGATTCTCGAAAGATAATGTCGGGATTAATGGAATACGACAATCGATAGCCGTGCTCTCTCTCCTCCTGATGTGTCACTATATTATTTCCATGTTAATTTTTTTGTCTAGTCCTGTGTTATATTGAATTCAATAATTTAAAGCAATTTGTTTACTTTTAATTGCGCAATGGGTGCTTGTTGTAAAAAAAATCAGGAAAGATGGAGTATTTAATTAACACAAACAAAATGTTTGAGCACATAATTTGACGATGTGCATGGATCGAGTTGAAAGGACAACAAATTGGAATTGCCCCAAAATTTTCGGCATCCAACTCCAGAATTACGACCTAACATCGACCATGATCAAAGGAAAATATTCTAATTTCTTGCGCATGCAATCGCAAATGGCCTCATACTTCACGATCGGAGAACTTGATAACCCTCATTTTTTCTTTGGCCAATGAAATAATTAAACCTCACTTTGCCCTTTGGCTTTCCCCTAACCACATATGAGATATTAAGAAGTTTATCGTTTGTTTCAGATTAATTTTCCTCCAAATCGGATGATAGCATAGTAAATTAGTAATTAGTAATTAGGAAGGCCCGAATACTAGAAAATACAAAAAAAGAAAAGAAAATCACGAAATGTGTAGAAGCGGGTTCTAAGTCATATTTGTCGCGTTCGAAATTTCATTAACTTTGTTCCCCTCCGAGATTCTTTTTGGGGCTGATCTCGGTTTGTTCCCATTCATTGGCCACTATTAGATCGCACCAACGAGGATTTGATGATGACTTTGAGAAAAAAAAGGAGGTACAAAAATCCGTCTCTTAAATAAGAAAAGGAGAATCGATGGATGATCCTCCAAGAACCAGGAAACGAGACGAGCGACTCTTTCATTGATATTCCTTGTCTTTTTCTCTAATTTAGGCCACTGGGCTCTCCACTTTTTGATAAAGGTTTCAAAAGGAAAAATCATGGATTGAAAGAGATCATGTGACTTGTTGACTTGTCTCCCGTGTTTGCCCGTAAAACTCCAAGTTCTCACCCTCATTCTCCCCCTCTCCGGCTTTTGGTGGGTTTAAAGTCATCACTGGAATCTGCCAAGAGTAAAAAGAATGGAATCGTATCTCTATTGTGCTTTTGGCAAGCCTCCATAATTTAGAAAAGTTAGTTTGTCCTTTTCGTTCTGAAAGTCGCTAATAATCATTTTTCTATTAGTGCTGATGATGGTTGGCACGTGGCAGTCCTAATTAGGACCTAAAACGGAGAGAGAGAGAGAGAGAGAGAGAGAGAGAGAGAGAGAGAGCCCAGTGGCTTAAATTAGAGAAAAAGGAGGATCAATGAAAGAGTCGCTCGTCTCGTTTCCTGGTTTTTGGAGTATCAGCCATCGATTCTTCTTTTTCCTATTTAAGAGTAAAAGAATGGAATCTTCGTTTTAAGTCCTAATTAGGACTGCCAAGTGCCAACCATCAGCACTATAGAAAAAGAATAGTGACACCTGTGTACTAGAGAATACAACAGGGTCAAAAGAACGCAAAATTTGCCATGAGATTGCATCAGTCTTAAATAAGGAGACAAGGAAAGAGTTAAAAAATATGCAGTCATTCTTAAGTCCAACTTTGGAATCAGCATACTTAGAGTATAAGGGAAAGGAAAGGATAATCAGACATCCTCCAAATTAAGAGGACTGCTAACAGCCTTATAGAGATACGATTATGACTGAGAAAAAAAAGGAGGTGAGACGGCCTTTCCGTAGGAAATGAAAGGATAAGTTGCCCTTTTCCAAATTAAGAGACACAACAAGAGCTGACTCCCTTCATTGAGCGTTTTAGTCCCCTAATAGCCTTGCCTTCGATTATTTTTACCATAGTACATGTTAGTAATTGATGTCGTAGTATGTTTCGATTAATCTGCATTGAACCTTCATTGTATCGGCTTGAATTACATGATCACTCTCTGCGATGTTGGCAAGGTGGTGTTGGGATGAGTTGGAATATGATGTCGATAGCTGCACGCACTCTCATACAGTGAAGGATTGTGGCTCCTAAATGAGAAGAAAGTTCAAAAGAAAATCCCAATGCGTTTTCGATGTTCTTTAACTCGACATGCGAGACTTGTCTTGCTCATAGGATGACAGGGACGATGGCGTCAGTCCACAACTACAAATCTAATCTCAAACTCGCCCAACTTCTCATCGACATGTTGCAAGAGAAATAATGCATGTAAGCTCTCGTGCCGTCACAATTCACGAATGATTTCTTATCAAGATTGCCAGGGGTTTGGGAGAACTAGACTTATTATGATGCGTAAAAGTTAGGTACAAAAACTTCTCTAAAAGCATGATAAGAACGGGTTATGTCTTCCTCAATTTCTAATCGGTGGGTTACAAGCATGGACGTTATTCATATTTATTTTCAATCTCACCTTCCTTCCTTTATGCAAGATTAATTCAAATTTTGTGTTTACACAAGAGTCATCCCCACAATCTCGTGTTCCAAAACAGGAGCATTGTCATTAGATGCCAATGAAGAACAATGATCTTAGACGTACGATGCCAAAAAATTGATTTGGCTTTAGCCAATGTCAAAGGGTCTGTCCTGGCGACCTCAATGTCGGATTTTTAGCTTTTCTTCGCGTCCCACGCAATTCAAAATCAATGCTACAAGTACAAACATTGCAGAGGTTAAGATGAAAATCAACTTCCTCTTCGGATCATAGTTTCTTATCTTATACTAGATTGAACTTTATAATTTAATGCAAATTCTTTACTTTTAGCTACCTGCATTGGGTGTTAATGAAAAAAGGATTTGGTTGGACGAAGTACCAATTCCATGTATCATGAAAGGCGGAGTATTTAACTGACACAAGTGAAAAGTTCGAGCACCCGATTCAACCATCTACATAAGTCAAGTTGAAAAGATGAAGAACTAGAACTGCGTAATTTTTGATGTTCAACTCTAAAACTACCATGGGCACTGGTCTTTGACCGATGTAAATTAATTCTCTAACTCGATAGGTTCTCCAAATTGGACGCTATTTTGCGCTTGAGATGCATCGTATTTGCGATATATTAGGTTGTCTTAATATCTCATTCGGCTTTATGTTTAATAGCTAGTGAATAATGAACACCGGAAATTAATGACTAAAGCGGCATAGACAAGAAGGGGGAAAAAAGGATTCCGACACCTGAGTACTAGAGAATACAACAGAAGAAGAGGAAAAAGACAAAACCCCGAAATGGGTCGCAAAATTCTTTTTTCAGCCGGCATTTAGTATTTTACCCTGACAGCTCTTATCAATTTGGTCCATGCCATCTCCCAAGTCATGTGGATGAACGAGTGAGGTCCTAGCACCGTTTATAGATTCGTGCTGTTTAGTTATTATGACTCACCAGAATCCCTCGGTGTCTTTTTTTTTTTTTTTTGTCAAACAGTAATTTTTATAGAGAGGGACCAAACCGATTACAACCAGCAGCGATCGCATCAGTGTAAACAAGTTCTAACAGAGGGGGAGGGGGGAAAACAGCCCAAGTTCGTCGCTTGGAATTAACCCTATGGGCCTTCGCAGCCCAGTCAGCAGCAGCATTCGCCTCACGACAACAGAAGGCAAGGGAAAGGTTGGGAAAAGACGACAGCAGGAAGGCAGCTTCGGAGAAGAGGCTTCGTTCCGCCCATGGCGGCGTGCGTTGACCCTTCAGTGTCTCAATGAGGATATGGCAATCCGATTCAAGAGTCAGCACGGCATGAGAGAGGCCTTGATCAATCAAATGCCGGAGAGCAAGCGAGCAAGCATGGATCTCCGCCTGCAGAGCCGAGAAGGCAACAAAGCTATCTGAGAAGCCACTGGTAAGTTGTCCCTGCGAATCATGACACACACAAGCCATAGTCCCTTCCCTGCTTCCCAGTTGATAAGATCCGTCGATATTGACCTTTAAAACCCCCGGATCTGGGGGTCTCCATAAATCTCTAGGATTCTGAAACAGAGTGGCCTTGCAGGTGGAAGAATGAGCAACAATAGTAGCCACATGAGATTGAAGCATTGCTTCTTCAGCCACATGATGCGGATCGGGATTTTTTCTTCCAAAAATATACGCATTTCGAGCCTTCCAAATGTGCCACAGGACGGTGGCGATCACTAGCAGACCAGGTAAGGTTTTCTGTTCACAGGCATGCTCTTTAATCCAGTCTGTGATATGTTGTATATGCTGAGTGTGTATGGGGAGATTAATCTGGGGATGACTCCAAACACGCAAAACCCATGGACAGAAGAGGAACAAATGTTCCAAGGTTTCCCGGGTGTCTTGATCGCAAATAGGACATTGTGGGTTCTCAATGATATGTCTATGATGCAGATTCGCTCTTGTTGCTAAGCTATTTTGACATAGTAACCACAAAAAGTGTCGTACCTTAGGAGCAGTGTGCATTTTCCACAATTTTTGCCATAGCAAAGATGGTTGTTGATGTGAGGTTGAGGATGCGGTGTTAAGTTTAATCTCTGCTGAATGTTTGATATTGTGATATGCTGATTTAACTGTATAGTCACCATGAGAAGTAGCAATCCAAATAAGTTTATCCATGGCAAATCTGGGTCATACCGGAATAGATGCAATCTGGTGAACCACCTGGGAGTCAAAAAATCTGTGGAGTAAAGAGTACTTCCATGTGCTGGTGGTGTGATCAATAAGATCAGCCACTAAAGTGGGCTCTTCTCGTTGAGGAGGTCCAGTTAATCTGCCAATAGGTAACCACCTATCTTCCCTGATTCTGATGGAACTCCCATCTCCTACTGACCAGCAAACATAGGGAAAAATCGCATCACGTCCACTCAAAAGGCTCTGCTAGCCCCATGACGGGTGAGAGCCTTTTTCTGCCTCATCAAACCTTGTAGTTGGAAAATATAATCCTTTAAAGACTTTACCCCACAAGGTGGACGGCTGAAGAAGTAGGCGCCATGCTTGCTTACCAAGCATGGCTAAGTTAAAACTGAGTAGATCCTGAAACTCTAAACCACTAGCTGCCTTTCTCTGTTTGAGTACCTCCCAATTTCGCCAATGGATACCTGTTCGTTTTCTATCATTCTGCCACCAAAATTTCGCAATTCTCTGTTCAATAGAGGTATAGAGAGAAACAGGTAGTCGAAATATAGACATGGCGTACTGTGGTATGGATTGGACTATAGCCTTCAACATAATCTCTTTCCCCGCCTTTGAGAAAAGATTTTCCTTCCAACCTTCCAATCTGGTACTCACTCGAGCTAGTATCCATGAGAACATATCCCTTTTCGACCTACCCCAATTAGATGGTATACCAAGATATTTTCCACAACGTTGCAGGATAGGTACTCTAATTGCATTAGCCATATTTTCCTGTAGAGAAGTAGGGCAAGATTTACTAAAAAATATACCAGATTTGTTGCGGTTCACCTCTTGACCCGTGGCAAAGCAATATTGATTCAATAGATTTGATAAATTTTGACATTCCTGAACTGATCCTTCGACAAAGAAAATAGCATTGTCTGCAAAGAGAAGATGTGAAAGAGTTGGGCACCATCTGTTGAGTTTTATGCCTTTGAGTGTCCCCATATCGAATGCATTATGAATAAGAGATGATAATATATTGGATAAGAGGATAAAAAGGTATGGGGATAGAGGATCTCCTTGATGAAGGCCCCTGGTAGGATGGAAGGGCCTAAGCTGATCACCATTCATGTTGATACAAAAAGATGTAGTATTGATACACTGCATAACTAGATTACTCCATACGCGATGAAAGCCTAACTAAAGTAGATAAGCATGTAAAAAATCCCATTCGACTCTATCATAGGCCTTCCGCATATCCAACTTGATAACGGCATTAAATTTGCACTTCCTCCTTTTAGATCTAAGTTGATGTAAGACTTCTTGAACTAATAAGATGTTATCTTGTATCTGGCGCCCACCCACGAAAGCAGATTGTTCCTCAGAAATTAGAGTTGGTAGCAGAGGTTTCAGTCTATTTGCAAGCACTTTAGATATAACCTTATAGGCATAATTGCATAAACTAATAGGGCGAACTTGATCAAGACTCTCAAGGTGAGGGAGTTTTGGGATCAAAGCAATAACTATTTTATTTAAGGCTAAAGGGAAACGGCCTGAGATAAAGAAATGCTAAACCTCGTTGAAGAGATCGTCCTTGATAATATCCCAATGAGTCGCATAAAAGAGACCAGTCAGGCCATCGGGACTAGGAGCTTTGGTTGCTCCTAGTTGAAAAGTAGCTAGTCTCAACTCTTCCATGGTCAACAATGACATTAGAGCGATGTTCATGTCTGGCGTCACCACCGTAGGACACTGATCTAAAATAGGTTCAAAGTTACGAGCTCCCACTGTGGTATATAATGTTGAGAAGAAAGAAGTTGTCATCTCCTGAAGCCTGCTAGGATCCCTGACCCAATCCCTTGTTTCATCCCGAAGCATAGTAATCTTATTCCTCTGTCGCCTTTGGATTGTAGTTGCATGAAAAAAGTGTGTATTGCGATTCCCCCATTTTAGCCAATGTATTCTAGATCTCATGGCCCAAAACTGTTCTTTGCGCTGCCATGCACGATGTAATTCAGTTTTCAAATCCATAACTTTGGATCTGTCATAATTAGGCATAGACTGGCTAGTGATTTGTTGAAGCTTTTGCTGAATATCAGCGATGCGAGTATGGTTATTCCCAAATTTGAGATGACTCCATTGAAGCAAAGCATGGGCAACATGGCGTAATTTGGTAGAGAGGCTCGAATTCACCAGCGAACCTGAATGCCGGGAAGATTGAATGATCTGGCGGCAGTCACTGTCCTCATTCTAGAAGGCTTCATTTCTAAAAGACCTTTGACTTTGCTTTTTTGAATCGACAGTAGATAATAGAAGGGGACTATGATCAAAGGCAACAGCAGGGAGAGCATAAGCTTCTGCTGAAGGAAACTTTAATCGCCAGTTCAAAGTACATAGGACCCTGTCCAATCGTTCTCTAACAAGTTCATCCCCATCTCGATTGTTCTGCCAAGTGAAGGCGCAGCCTTTGGATTCAATGTCCATGAGAGCGCAGTCAGTTAATACATCACGAAATGAAGACATATGGGAAAACTCTACTGGTCTTTTGCCCACCTTCTCCCATGGGTAAAGGATGTCGTTGAAGTCCCCTAGGCAAACCCATGGAGCATGATTCTCACAGCTGATCATGCGCAGCTCCTGCCAGAATAGCCTTCGAAGGGGATATACCGTCGGAGCATGAAGACAAGTAATACGGCAGGTGCTGTCATTCTCAGAATCATGACAGAAGAAGTCAAAAAAGGAAGGGGTTGACTGAATCGAAGTCAAACAGAGGCTGTCATTCCAAAAAAGAGCCAAACCCCCAGCTGAACCCACCGAACTGACCACTCGAAGATTACCAAAATGGAGGCTGCGGTTTAAACGTTGTAGAAAGACCTTGCTTTGTTTAGTCTCCATAAAAAAAAAAAGAAGGTTAGACTTTTCTTTAGCCACCAGGGCTTTAAGCGCTTGAACTGTCAGAGGATTGCCCAACCCCTAACAATTCCAACTCAGAAGTTTCATTGATGAGGTGGTGGCTGTTGAGGGCCAGCCACCGTCGCCCATAAATCAGCTTGAGGTGCTTCCAAAATAGGAGTATCAAGAAGTACAGATTCATCAAAACCAAGGAGGAACAACACCCTTTAGATCATAAGGGTTATAACGCCTTATCTTCTTTGCAGGTCCTATCTTTGGAGCAGGACGAGAAACCTTGGACTTCTTAACTTGAAGAGATGGAGATTCCTGAGCCTGAAGGCCTGGTAAGTGTGCTGTGTCAGGAATGAGAGCAGGTGGGATAGAACAACCAGGTACAACACCAGGCAGAGTAGAAATCCCCTTCAATTTAGCTGTTGCTGGAATGAGTGTGGTATGATGATGGGTCCCCTTCATGATCTTTGGATTCTCCTGATGTGCAGGTGCTATAGCTCGCTAGTCTGAAGGAAGTGCTGAGGTATCCTCTGGTGCAGCAGCAGTAACAAGTGGTGGGGGCAATAGCATGAGTTGGGAAGGAGGCATCTCAGGTATACTATATGTTGACTGATCTATGGAGTGTGGAGGGTTATAAAATGTTTGCCAGTAAGGACTAGCTTGTTTAACTTCAGCTTTCAGCCATGGACCATAGACCATAGTATCCCGTCCTTTAAAATTGGACTCATCATAGGGGATCTCTTTGCAAGACATAGCATAATGACCCAACCTTCCACAGGAGTAACAGAAATGAGAAAGTCGCTCATATCGAAAGTCAAGCCAGAAGAGTTTACCCTCTATATGAATTAGTTTACCTGTCCTTAAGGGATCCTGTAATGTCAGTACAACCCTTGCCCTAGCAGTCCTAGAGATCATGCCCTCTTTAGCATCTACTTTCATTGCAATTACTCGCCCAAGATCTTGCACAGCCTTATTAATCGTCTGTTCAGTAGTCCACTCCAAAGGCAAACCAAATATTTGTACCCAAAAAGCACAACTGGAAAAATCATAACAATGCAAGGGAGTAGTAGATTGCCATGACTTTACAATTACTAGATGACCCGAAAAGAGCCAAGGAACACCATCAAGAACACGCTGTTTATCGGTAAGAGAGTGGAATTTAGCTACGTATAGTCCCTCTTCACGTTGTGTAATATCAACTCGGTCAGTCCTCCATGCTTTCTTAATTGTACTCTGGAATGCAGGAAAATTTACAATAGGATCTGACAAAATTTTGCACACCAAAATTAAGTTACATTCCACCAATTTTGCAGGTGATGGTTGTTCGTTCCAGCAGTCTATATTCTTCTCTGTTGTAGGTCTCCCCAATCTTGAACAGAGAGCAGCAAGGCGATCAGAGTCACTATTTTCTTCAGAGTCCATGACACAGAGAGAGCAGCATTTACAGAAAGAAGGGGCAAACTAACTGGAATCGCACGGTGATGTACAGTCAGGTAAAGCCTCGGAGATGCGAAGACCCCACATGCAAAATCAAGTTCTGTTGAAATTCTCCGAATTTGACAAGAAAACAGGGGAAGATAACCGTACAGTGAAACAAACCAAGTGAGACTGACGGCAAAGGCACGAAGGGGAGCATCTTCGTCAAGTGTGGCCCGCCATCACTGCTGGATACAATCACAGCTTTCACAAACACCGTAATTCAGAAGATAAACAGAATAAGACCGCCATGGATGAAGATTAGAGGAAAATTATAGGGTGCGGAGAAAAGAAGGAATGTAATTCGGTGTCTTGAAAGATTGTGTTTTGATGAATCTGGGTATGAATATGTTGATTTGTGCTGATCCAAAAGCGAGAGGCAAGTGGCTGCTCTAGTGCACCACTATTGTGATCAAGAAAAGAGTCTTAAATAAGAAAAAGTTAAGCCAATTTAAGGGCAGGTGAGTCCAAGACTAAGAAAGAGTTGACAGAATGCAATCTTTGCTTAAGTCCAAATTAAGGTAATAACGACCTTCGATAAAAAGGATAAGCCATCTTTACCAAATTAAGAGACACTAAGGGACCCCACACGAGCCGACTGTTTAGTTAAGTGAGGCCGCCGTTGGCCTTGCCTTGTATTCTGGTGCTTGTCGGTTCGAAAAAGAAAGATTTTAGTAATTTTCGCACTATTATGATGCCCCAATTCGATTCTAGGAGTGTTGTCCTTTCTTTAGTTGCCAGGAGCTTTTCCTCAATGGCGTTTCGGCGTTTTTATGGAGGAAAGAGAAGGAGCGCTAATGTCACCCTGTCTTCTGTATCTACCCAATCAAAATCGTTTAGAATCAGCTACGCCATGCCAAGTTCGGCTCATGACCGGCTCACGACATAGCAAAATGTAAATTTCCCATAAGATTATGAAGTGTTCTTATTTTTTCCAAATAAAAGGATCGAAGTAAATTTTATTTCAAATAGAGCCATATTAGTCTCAAAGAATGGCATAAAATGATTATGATTATTTCATATAAGGACTTAACCTTGCCGATTGATTAGTCGGCAAAAAATTCCAACCAATTAAGGATATTTTCGTCAAAACACAATATAAATATAAGTTAAATTTAAATTAGATTAATTTAATTAGGAACGCCCAAATACTAGAAAAAAAAAATTCATGAAATGTGTAAAAGCGGCTTTGAAGTCGTATTTTCTCCCGTTTGGAATTTCCATTACCCCGAGTCCCCATCCGAGATTCTTTTTGGGAAAGATCTCAATTTGTTCCCGTTCATTGGCCATTATAAGATCGTACCAACCAGGATTTGATGACGACTTTGAGAAAAAAAAAAGGAGGTACAAAAATCTGTCTCTTAAATAAGAGAAGGAGAATCCGCTAAGAGCCAAACGAATGGAGTCGTATCTGCCTGGGGTTGTTACTTGTTAGCAAGCCTCCTTAATTAAGAAAAGTTCCTTTGGTGCTGAAAGTCGCTGACATAATCATTTTATTATAGAGCTGATCACTTTATAGAAGGTTCATAGTGTGATCAGCTCGTGGCAGACTCCTAATTAGGACTCGAAAACGGAGGGAGAGAGAGAGAGAGCTGGTAGAGTGAAGGATAGAGGCCACTAGTCCTAAGTGAGAAGTAAGTTAAGAAAATCCCGATGCGTTTTCGATGTCCTAAATAAGACTTGTCCTGCTCGTCGGATGACGGGACGATGGCGTCAGTCCACAGCTATAAAATGGCGGGCGCGAGCTCGTTCGAACTTCATACAGCTGCACCCTCATCTTTCCTCCAATCCATTCTCTCTCTCTCTCTCTCTCTCTCTATCTCTTTCACAGTCGCTCAGAAACTCGCCCACCATGCACGCAGCTTCATCATCCTCTCTCTCTCTCTCTAAGAATACCATTAAACCCCCCAACCCTCCCACTCCCTCTCCCTCTCCACCGAAAATGGTTCTCCCCCGGCGAAAAGGAACTGACTTGATTGATGACGAGCGGAAGCGCAAGAAGACGCAGTCGACGAGGAGCGAAGGCCTCGTCAAAAGAGCCAAAGACAATCACTCGCTCACCCACGTTCCCGTCGCCGTCATTACGTTCAACCCCAAGGACGAGCTCTGCTCTTTCGGCAGTCCCTCGGTCGAAGAGGTATTCTTGATGTACCTCCGTAAAAAGTACGACCCGAAGCTGCTTGAGAGTCCAAAAGAGTGGCTGGACCGGGCCAAGAAAGAGTGTGACTCTTGCAAGACGAAGGAAGACTGCACCTCCCTGATCATGATGCACCAGGTTGTTCTCAACCGTCTGTGCGAGAAGTTGAAGGATTGGGAGAACAACCCATCGGTTAACGCCGGTGCTGGTCAAGAGTCTGGAGTTGGAGCTCGTCTTGATCTTTCAACTTTGGCTTCGACTGAGGACAGTAATGATCACGACATCTCCTTGATCTCGCCCGACTTGGCCACCACCAGCGGTGAAAGTTCAGCAGGAAATTCCAACCCCACGTGGCCCGATCTCGATTTCGATGCAGTGGAGTGCCGTATCAACAGAATTAATGAACTCGTGAACGATCCCTTTTACGTGGATACTCTGCGGCAGTTGTGGTAGTGCCCCGATCCTAAGGGCCATGAAAATAATGCCGTCCATGATGGCCTTTGATGGATTTGGTCTCTTCGTGATATAAATACGAGTGTATACGCGCGCACGCTTGTGATAAGAGTAATAAGTTCATTTCTCCACCTTTTCTAGTGATAGAGTAATAAGTTAATAGCTTAAGAAAGGGGATTGATCGGACGAATCACGAAATTTTACAAATCGGGAAAGGCAGAGTATCTGATTATCAGCACAAATAAAAGGTCGAGAATACCTAAATCCGGGAATCTCTAAGTTAAAATCCGAAGAGCCCATAGAAAGGGGCTTGGATGAGATGAGAGCCCAGTGGTAGACTTCTTTGGGCCTTTGCTGGACCAGTCTGCAACCAACCGAGAAATGTTCGGGAGTGCGGTTCCCCAAACCCAACCCACCCCCCACCCCCCCTCACGAGCCCTCCCCTCTTACAGTCTCTTCGATAACTCGGCCGTCGTCGTTGGTGAAGTCCATGCGCTCCGATCTCTGAGGGCGATGGGTGTAATCCCGCTGCATTTCTTCCACACCGAGATTTGGGTGTCTCTCTGTGATTTATATATATGGATTACCTGTTTTCTTTTTCTTGTTAAACTATATTGTAAAAGCGAGATTAGATCATGGGTTTCAACGCTGGTTGTCCAATTTTCCAGTTCTGATCTTGTCCGATGCATGTTCGGATTCGTTTGATGGTGAATTTGGTTATGGATCCTCTGCTATTTCTTCTTCGCCCGTGAATTTGGTTGTGTCAAAGGGAATGCTCAATTTGCAAAGTACGAATAGGAAAGTTGCAACCTTGAATTCTTGGGCTAGTATGAATGTACATCCAATTTCTATGAGCTAAACGTCCGTTTTCTTATCTGTGTCGCTGTCTTGCAGTTTTATGAACCGTCACTTTTACACGACACCCCTGTCCAAATCCTCAAATTCTTGTGCTAGCATGAACGAACACACAAGCTCCAATTTAGCTCCTTCCAAACACCAAGGATCAAGACGCGTCCTCTTCGATCCCCCTCAAATTGCACACGCTGACTTCACCCATTGTTCTTCTTCCGCAACAACTAGTAGATCCAGAAACGGTGGAAGAAGCAGAACAAATTCAAATACAATCACGAAACAACGCTCGTTGACATGATCAGAAGTGAAGCATGCTTCTTGGTGCTGTAAGTGTGTGATACTATTTTCCGGAATATCCTGGGCTAGTTTTAGGGAATAGCCTCGAAACCTGCAACTTTTAGGATAACTTGCATAAGGCATGATTGCATCAAATGTCGTTAAAAAGCATCTCCTGCAATGATGATATCAAGTCTGCATTGACAATTGGGAATATGTGATTCAGTGTGACGCCACATCGTCAATGATGCGGTATTACCAATGTGTTTTCTTGTACCCTAGAACCTAGAATAGTTTGTGAAGAGATGCCCTTGGCGATGGTCCAGAATGAACAGTTGTGCTAGTATAGCAGCATACTTATTCTGACTGTGAAATATCTTGCGACTCGTGAACCATCCGTTTAAATAATGGAAATCACAAATTATGGATATGTAGCTTATCAAGTTGCTGACAAAGTGCTGGGCTTTTTGTCAATGAAAAAGAGAGGCCTTGTTAGTGCATGAGCGTTGGAAACTGTTCTCTGCAATCCATGGAAATTTTCTGAATCTGTCGTGTACAAGCTACCAATAAGCTGGCATAATTGTTTTGGACCAAGAAGTCTGGAGTTGTAATGATATATTTTTGGTTGGTGCACGGAGGCAGTGAGATATCAGGATCGGCTCGCTTAGGAGGAGCTGCAGTTGCAGTGATCACATGGGCCGGACTTGGGAAAGGGCGGTTGTAAATCTTCTGCTGCTCATGTTGATTTTGGCTCGCATAACTGACTTTT
>JAOPUP010001029.1:0-33700 GCA_026873135.1 Eucalyptus urophylla | reverse complement strand
GGGGGTTAGTTTCAATATCTCTCTGAATCAAATATTACTTACTTGTTAGGGAATTTTTCTGGCTGGCAAAGATGCGCTGAGGATAATCCAGGTATGCACCGGCTCTTTTTTATTTATTTTATATTTTTTTACTTTCTACAGGATCAGCTAGTTTTTTCACTGAATGACCTGTGTCTTTCTATGATGATCAACATTTTGGTCAATTAATCCCTTGATTGGATCTAGATGAACGATTGATGTGTTGTAGTGTCGTCAAGATTGATGTATGGTGATAGGATAACTAGTGTGAAGCATGATTCCATCAAATATTATAAAGAAGTGTATCCTGCAACAATGATATCAAATGTGCTGATTTCTTTGTATTACTTAACAATTGTGAACATTAAGATGTATGAGTCAATGTGACACCACATCGTCAATGACGTGGTATATCACTTATATACGTTCTCCTAATTTAGAACTCAAGAGTGGTTTGTAAAGTGATGCCTTTGGCGATGGTTGGGAATGAGCAGTCTTGCTAGTATAGCATCATGAGCATACTAATTCGGAATTCAGAATAGCTTGCAACTTGTGAATAATAGAGATTGCAAATTTTGGCTCTATAACTTATCAAGTTACCAATGAAGTGTTGGCTTTTTTGTCAAAAAGAGACTGTTAGTGCACGAGCGTCAGAAACTGTCCTCTGCCATCTAAGGAAATTTTCTGAATCTGTTGTGTACAAAGTGCCTGTAAACTTGTAAAATTTTTTTGGACCAACAACTGTGGAGTTGTAATCCTATATTTTTGGTTGGTTCAGGGAGACAGTGAGATATCGGGATTGGCTCACTTGGGAGGAGCTGCAGTTGCAGCTCTCACGTGGGCCCGACTCAGGAAAGGGCGGTTTTAGTTCTTCGGCTACTCATGTTGATTTCGGCATGGATAACTAAATTTTTCCCTTTTTCCGGTTCTGCTTCTTCATTTTTATGAAGGGTGTGTCAAGGTGATTGCCTCCAAGGTGTTGCTGAAAACTTTTATAGCAGAAACGACTCTAGAGAATTTGTCAAATGCTCAAAGATATGACATAACAATGGACAATGAGCTCTTTCATTTGTGCGAAAAGGCACGTGCACCATGACTACTATGGCGGGAGCATTGCCGACGTACACAATTAGACAATCTTTGCACGATTTAAAGTTCACAATAGCTCTTAGACGTCACTGGAATATGTTTGCTGCAAGCAAGGCCTGAATATTTGTGAAGATTTTTTGTTGATTCTGCACTGGGAAGTGTGAGCCTAATAGTCATTGTTGCTTACTCTGTTAGCAGAGCAGTTTGATGTCAAAATATCTGTCAAGATGGCCAATGGTGCAGGTTGTATAAGGATATGCAAAGAAAAGTTGACAAACTGGGGGGATACGTAAAAGATATTCTTTCTTTTCCATTGTTTTACTTGAGTTATCTAGTAGTGAGCTTCTCCTGCAACTGTCATATTTCTTGAAAGTTCTTCCCAAAGCATAGCAAGTTAATTACATGGGTCTGTTTACTAGAAACATATAAACCATTCTCAGAAAAGCTATATTCACACATTTTTTATAGAAAGATGATAATGTTTTCGTTTGCTTATAGATGATTATTATTCATCTATGTCAAATTCCTATTGGGTTTGAAACACACGAATCAGGTTCGGTAATTGGTCTTCCTATATTTCGTGCTTTACCTCGGTGCTTTCTGTTTACACAAAACCACATTAATTTCTACACCGAATAATAATGTTAAATGCTAGCGCATCATGTATGTGCAATTAGGGGTGTAAATGGTTCGGTCCAGTTTTCGGTTTAGTTTTTTACACCCTTATGTGTAATAATTTTTTATTATTTTTAGCTGAAAGGGAATGGCTGATAACAGATTTTTGGATCATATTTTTCGAAGTTTTCTTCAACTACTGATTTGATGGGCGGGGTATAGAGACGGACATCACCTATATCTATATTTGTTTAATTTTGCATGTGGACAACGTTGGCAATTTATAACCCATTAATCACAAGAGTAATCGGAGGAAATGTCATTCAATTGCCATTAGTTGTGGTTGGACAAAAATATAGCTCATAAACTAATATATGACTATTTCGTGCCAATTGTGCTTTACATGATATTTAGAAATTTAGGTGGGTTTTTGTCTACATATAAATTCATGAGAAGATGCCTAGAGTAGCACACTGAACCATCAGAATGGTAAAATTATAAGAGAAATAATAACTAGGTTTTATAATTTTATATAGAGTGTTTTTTATTTTCAAAACTTTTTATTCTTATAATCAAATGTTGCAACTATCACAACTATTTTACACGAAATACTGACCTTTTATGAAATTACAAAGTATCTAGTCATATATTTTATTCAAAGTTCGATATTCAATTCTTGAAGAGAGTATGAAGAAAAAAAATCATAAATTTTAATGTAGAAAAACCTATCAACATTCTTTTAAAATTTCGATTGAAAATCTTGTGATGAGCTTACATACCGTACTTGAAGTAGTTCGTAAAGGCACATTGGTCGAGAAATACTTGCATGCACTCTTCAAGTATTTTTATAGCATCCTGCAAGTTTCTCGTGTAGTACAAGATGTAGCTTAGAGTTTAAACATCTCTCTTTGTACACCAGAGTGGCGGCTTTGCTTTAGAAGATTTCTTATCCAAGCACGATGCACACACTAGAGGCATCATAGTACTTGACATCAAGATGCCTCTTTGAAATTGGGATAAGCTCAACATTCTTATCTGTATTTCTCCGTTTTCTTTTCTGATAGCTCAAGGAGAAGATAACAAGGTTTAACTTATCGAGAGACCTTGAAGGAGAAATCGTCCACTAGATAGATTAATTTTTAAACTTTTTTTTTTTTTTGCATTCTTAATTTTATTAGTTAAATATCAAGTATCTGATACAATGGATTTTACTTTTACTATTATAGCGATAATAACCTAAAAAATACTTAATGATAATATCATAATATTCATAAAAACAAAAGGTAAAAAGTGATAAAAAGATAGCATTTATTTTTTTATTTAGGAAATAAATAGGAATGAAAAGATTATCTAAAATGTGGTTAATAGTGTAATTATGAAATCTCATTAGCATTGTGAACTTTGGGGTTAATAAATAAATAAAAAACTTTGGCCAAACTTTACTCGCCAAACTTTACTCTCCTTTACATTTGTATCAATATATATTTAATATCCCGATTCTTGGTATCCATAGTTATCAACCATTCACCAACATGTGTCAATAATGATTATTAATATTGATCCTAATCCCTATGGCCGATTGGCAAGATGTCATGCGCACAATAATTCTCACACATTACTCATGTGCTTGCCCGTGTTGACGGTGCGGTCATTTTTAGTGTAAACAAAAGGAAAGGGGGAAAAAAGGTGAATTGTGGAGGATTTTCGCCGGACAGGAAACGAAAAAAAGAGTGATTCGGTGAAGGAGAAGACTGTCAACAGCGGCACACAAGGGCCCACACACTCTTCGTTCCCTCCCCATGTTCACCACGCATTCACTCACCCACTGACATAATTCTCTTCGATTGACATTTGACTCTTCCTATTTAAGAATTCCAATATTCCATCCCCACATCCAGGATGTTCGCATTATATTTTATTCAGTCTTTATCTGATTTTCCAAGTGGGGTGGTGACCCAATCTCTGTAGGGAGGACCGGATTAATTTCACATCTTCCTAATTAGGAGACCCACAAAGAGCCAACTCTTTCGGTGACCTTTTTGCCACTGGCCTTTGCTTGTATCCCATTTTCCACCGCACGTGTTAGTACTTGATTATATAGTTTGTCTCAATATCTTTTTCAGCACTAAAGAGAGTAGGAATGTTTCGGTTAGTGACAGCGCGATGAAAAAATAAAACTGATATTTACATTGAAAATTCTAAAATTTGTTATGAAAGTATAATTGAGTCTTAAAATTTACAAAAGATGCAATCAAATTCTAAAAATTATCAAATTGATGCGATTGAGTCATTTTACTAACTCAATTTATTTAGACAAATGAAAATGCTGAAATAGCTTTTTAAAATATTTTTTTTCCTACGTAGCTCGTGTTTTGTTTCTATATTAGAAGATATCCCATCACCATGAGATTGCAAAATAATTCGTCAAGAGATTGCATTAGTCTTAAATAAGAAAGATTGAAACTAGTGCAAGGGCACATGGGTCCAAGACTAAGAAAGTATTAGATAGAATTCAATCTTTATTTTGAGTCCGCCTTTAGAATCACCGTGATTGGTGTATAAAGGAAAGGACAAGCAGATGTTTTCCAAATTAAGAGGCTTGCTAACAGCGCTATAGAGATAAGTTGCCCTTCTCCAAATTAGGAGACACAGCAGGAGCCGGCTCCTTTCATTGAGCGTTGTGGTCCCCCATTGGCCTTGCCTTGTATTATTTTTCCCATCGTGCATGTTGGTAATCGATGTCGTGACATGTTTCGATTAGTCCGCATTCATCCTTTATCGTATCAGCTCAAATTGCATGCTCAGTTTTTGCGATAGGGGCAAGGTGGTTTTGTAATGGGTTATGATATAAATTAAAGTGATTTCTTTGCTTTGATTGCCGCATCAAGTGTAGGTGGCAAATAGAATTGACTGTGCGAATTACCAATTCTACATATAGTGAAAGGCCAGAGCATCTAATTAACACAAGCGAAAAGTTCAATCGCCTCACTTGACGATCTTCAACTATTAGTTTGATTGGTGGGAAAAGCCACGGATATTGCCTTTTTTTTTTTATTATTATTTGTTTAATTTTGCACGTGGATGGTGTTTGCAATTTATAATTCACTAATCACAAAAGTAAATGGAGGAAGTGTCATCCAATTTCCATTAGTTGTGGTTGACAAAAATATAGCTCACCAACTAATTATATGACTATTTAGTGTCAATTGCGCTATATTTAGAAATTTAGGCGGATTTTGTCTACATACAAATTTATGAGATGATGCCTAGTGTTATATCCTATCAATTTTAGAAAAAAAATATTAACCGGATGTTATAATTTTATTTTCGAAACTTTTATTCCTTTAATCAAATGCTGCAACTATCATAACTAGTTACTTGAAATACTAACTCTTTAAGAAATTACAATATAGTTGGTCATACATTTTATTCAAAGTTCCAAATTCATTTATTGAAGAGAGTAAATAGAAAAAAACTTATATAATTCCTGGAGACAAGTAGACCACCATTCTTTAAAAAAGATTTTGATAGAAAATCTCGTGACGAGCTTTCCTTGTTTAATCTCATGATGGGATCCACTAATCTCGACGATGGCGACGAATGCCCTAGTGTCAATGTGATGTCAGGATATCGAAGGATTACGATAATCGATAGCTACGCTCTCTCTTTATATCCTCCTAACGTGGCACTCTATTTTTCCTTCTCATTTTTGTTTCTCTTATCTTATGCTAAATTGCGTTTTGTAATTTAAAGCGATTTCTTTGCTCTTAATTGCCACGTCAGGTGTTAATGGTAAAACAAATCATGAAAGGTAGTGTATTTAATTAACACATAAAATCTGAGCACCTAATATGACAATCTACACAGATCAAGTTAAGAGGACGAAAATGAACATTGTCTCGAAACTTTGGAGAGTCCAACTCCAAAATTACGACCGAGACCAACGTTGACTGATGAACGTTCTGTAAATTCTCTAGTTTCCCGATCAAGGACTCGACGTCCTCCTCCGTTTCCATGGAATATGCGAGTGTAACTCTTCTCCTGTGTGGGGAAACGAAGAGAGGGGGGGGGGGGGGGGGGCGTGGAATAAGTTTGAGAGTTGCGATAAAAGAAAAGCCAAGGCTAATTATGGGAGGGAGACGACTGCACAAAATGTAAAATCTTTACAGCTCTCTATCTGGGGCTGTGCAAGCTGCTTGTTTGCAAACGAGGACCCCAAAGAGAGTGAATTTGAATCGGGCGGTGCTTGTCAGTTTGAAAAACAAAGATTTTAGTAATTTTCACACTATTATGATGCCCCAATTCGATTCTAGGAGTGTTGTCCTTTCTTTAGTTGCCAGAAGAGCTTTTCCCCAGTGGCGTTTTGGCGTTTCTATGGAGGAAAGATAAGGAGCGCTAATGTCACCCTGTCTTCTGTATCTGCCCAATCAAAATCGTTTAGAATTAGCTACGCCATGCCAAGTTTGGCTCACGACAAAGCAAAATGTAAAATCCCAAGAAGGTTTTGAAGTGTCCTCATTCTTCAAATAAGGATTTGAAGTAGACTTTATTTCAAATTAGGCCGTCTTAGTATCAAAGAAAGGCATGAAATGATTATGGTTGTTTCAAATAAGAACTTAGCCTTGCTGGCTTATCAGTCGGCAAAAAATTCCGGTGAATCAAGGATATTTTCGTCCAAACATAATATAAATATAAATATAAATTAAATTAGATTAGTTTAATTAGGAATGCTCAAATACTAGAAAATATATATATATTTTTTCACGAAATGTGTAAAAGCGGCTTTGAAGCCGTATGTTGTCCCGTTTGGAATTTCCATTACCCCGCGTCCCCCTCCGAGATTCTTTTTGGGGCAGATCTCGGTTTGTTCCCATTCAGTGGCCATTATTAGATCGCACCAACGAGGATTTGATGATGACTTTGAGAAAAAACGGAGGTACAAAAATCTGTCTCTTAAATAAGAAAAGGAGAATCCGCCAAGAGTAAAACGAATGGAATCGTTTTTGTATAGTGCCGTTAGCAAGCCTCCCTAATTTGGAAAAGTTGACTTGTACTTTCGTATTGAAAGTCGATGACATAATCATTTGGCACGTGGCAGTCCTAAATTAGGACTTAAAACGGAGAGAGAGCGCTGAACACACCCTCATACGGTGAAAGATAGTGGCTCCTAAATAAGAATAAAGTACAAAAGAAAATCCGGATACGTTTTCAGAATTCTTGAACTAAGCATGCGAGACTTATCAGTCCAAACCCCTATAAAATGGCGGGCGCGAGCTTGTTCGAACATCATACGGCTGTGATGGATTTTTTCCTTTCTGATGGGCCTGAGTTGGCCCGTCTGCCCATGTTGGGCCCAAAAGGCCCGGACCGTTAGTTGAGGGCCCATGGAGGAAATTATTAAAGATAAAGGGAAAATCTTGGAGGCGGTTATCAGAGATAGAAGTTACGTATTTTTTTTAGGAAAGAGAGATTACGCTCTCTCTTGGTTTTCTCAAAATGCTCTCTCAGAAATTACGTCTTCTCGAAAAACCGCTCTCTCCCGAAGAACAGACTATCCTCTGAAGAACAGCATGGATTCTTCCTCTTTGATTCGCAACACCGGTGTTTAGTCTGTGGAAACAAGGTACGTTCGTTTATGTGATGTGCCTTAGGATCGGTGATTCATGATTTTCCTGGGCTCGCTTCCGCTATGTTTGTGTTCGATTCTGTGTCGAATCACTGTTTTGGGGATCCGTTTCCCGAATCTCTTCCCAACATTGGTATCAGATCGTCTTAATCATGTTTCCTAATTACTGTTTACATTTATGAACAGTTTTTGATTGATTGTTTTTTGTTAAACGTCACTGTTAATCGATTTAGAGATGGAAAAATCCCGAGGTTGTACTGTTCCCCCTATTTTTGGTTTTTCAGTAGATCGAATTGCGATTCTGATTGCTTAGGGTTGAACTGCTCAGTGATACGAAAATTTCGAGTGGTCGCTTGCTGCTGGAAGACGCTGGACGCGTCGAGACGGTTTCCAGGCACGTGCGACGTACGCTCGAGCAGTTGAAACCGCAGGCGTGTGCAACGCATGCGCGCGGTAACCACACGCGCGTGCGGCAACTGCCTGCGCGTGCAAGGCACATGCCGGCTAACGTCATCGTGATGTCGGCCGGCTGTTGCCCACGCAGGCGCAGGGCGCATGCCGGCCCGTTCGGCCTAACCGGCCTCACCGGTCCAATCGAATCGACCTGACCCGACTCGTTTGACCTCGGCGGACCCGTTGACCGACCCGTTGACTTGACCCGGTCATGTGTTGATCGTTGACCAGCGTTGACCACCGTTGACCGTTGACTTTTAAAAAAAGGAAAGAAAAAGGAATGTGTTTCTTTTTCAATTATGTCTTTGTGGATTATAAGTAATCCCTCTTTATATTCTGCATTTGTTGCAGGAACTATGATGCGTTATGCACGCATGCCTGCATTTCCAAGAACGGACGAAGGAAATGCAAGAATTAAAAGGTTAATAACAGAGTTAGCTAATTATCGGTGGAATGACGGTGATATAGTCTCACACGTGGTCATGATCAATCAGATGACACAAGAAATTATCTGGAGTGGTTATCTTATGCCGGATTTTGAGAAGGTACCGACCTTAATGAACACTCTTCCACCTGAATGACAAGCAGTGTTAGATCGCCTATGGGAGGTCAATGTGGTCCCGGATTATAGGAGGCTTGTAGTAGCTTTTGTAAGAGAATATTATAAGGTCGAGCTAACGAAAACTTTAACCCTTGGATTGAGTGTCGCATGGCGCAGAGTGAATGCGCCTTGGAGGTGGCATGAGAGCTCTCCAAAAGTTTTTCCGTGGTTGGCCGATGTGTCTTCAGATTTCTTAGAGAATTTTACTGACAGATTAGAGGAGACTTTCCCTACTTATTTCTTAGATGAGTTTGAGATGTTTTAGTTGTAAATATCTCTTTCTATGTTAATATTTATCCTCTGTATATTACTTAGTGAAATGGACATGATTAATTATTGAAAATTCAATGTTGTTTATTTTGTAAATTAATATGTTAATTTACAATTCGTTGTGGGAAGTTCAAGAAAGTTTTAGTGACTTTGCTGGACTTATTTTGCATAGAAAATTATATTAATGATAATTTCAAGTTAGGATTTTTGGAGGATGATTGGAAACTTAGTGACCTTTTGATTCTGAAACCTTGCTTGAAATTATTTATTAATATGATGGGTCTATGCAAAATGGATGTATAAATGATAGGCATTAATAATTCGTGCATATGTGTCTGATATGTTCAGATCAATGGCTTCAGCAACTAAGAACATAATTGCTGATTTGAATAAAGAAGACAAACTTAACGGCGACAACTATGAAATATTGAATAAGAAGATTCAATATGTGCTTGAAAAGCAAGAAGCACTGAAAGCTCTTGACCATGTTATGGAAGATCTTGAGAATGCTGTGCGTCACCTTGAGCTAGCAGAGGACCGCCTCAAGACATTTAAGCGGGATACAGATATTTGCTGTGTTGCTTTCAGTTCAGAAAGAGCTTCAAGCTTTAAGCGCAAGCGCATTGATTCGTTCAATATGTGGAAATGCAAGAGATCAAGTCCTTCTTGCAAGAAACCGAGGATTAACCAACATAAGAGAGAAAAACATCCTCGTGTGAAGAGAGGAAAACGTTCTCATGTGAAGAAAATTTCAAGGGTGAAGTGTTACAACTGTGATCAAAAGGGTCACTATGCTCGCGATTGTCGTGAGCCAAATAAGGTAAACACCCCATGTACTTTTGGGAACTTTGCATATGTGTCAAGTTCTGTATTCTTAACTAAATCTAATCCTTTGTGGACTGTAGATTCGGGAGCAACAGACCATGTAGCGAAGGATAGAGAATCCTTCGTAGAATTTTGACGAGTTTCGACTGGAACTAAGTGGATTTATGTAGAAAATAACTCCAGAGCTGAAGTTAAAGGGATTGACACCTGCCAATTGAACATGCGTGGTGGATGCACCTTGTTCCTACATAATGTTTTATATGCTCCGGAGATTCGTCGAAATTTAGTGTCTGTTTTGGTGTTGGTTAAGCTTGGTTTTAGTGTGAACTTCCATAATAGCAGTGTAGATTTGTATTTGGATACAAACTACTATGGTTATGGTCATTTCCTGGATGGTTTTATTGTACTAAATGTTGATTGTGGTGATGTCAATATTTGTTATTCCCTTTTCACGTCTTCTACTTTATATGATAATGATGTGAATGTGTGGCATACTAGGCTTGTTCATATTGGCCAACAATGTATGAATAGACTAGTCAAAGAGGGCTTGTTGGGTAACATTGAAAAAGTCGATTTGCCCACACGCGAGCATTGCCTAGTAGGGAAAACAATAAGAAAACCATTTGGAAAAAGGGAAAAGAGCTGAATTTCCTTTGCATTTAATTCATTATGACATCTGTGGTCCAATGAATGTGAGAGGAAGGCATGTGGCTATTTATTTCATCACATTTATAGATGATTATACTCGATTCGGATATGTCTATTTGATTTCTCATAAATCTAAAGCATTGAGTTGTTTTAAAAAGTTTATGAACTTGGTAGAAAATCAATTAGACAAGAAAATAAAAGTATTGAGATCCGATCGAGGTCGAGAATATTTATCTGATGAGTTCAGAAAAGTATGTGATGAAAAAAGAATAGAAAGACAGTTGTCTGTTCCTTATACTCCTCAACAAAATGGTGTTGCGGAAAGAAGAAACAGAACTCTTCTGGAAATGGTTAGGCTCATGATGGTGCATGCTAACTTAACTATCACTTTTTGGAGTGATGCATTGTTAATTACTACCTATATACTTAACCGAGTGCCTTCCAAATCAGTTACTTTCACTCCATATGAGTTATGGATAGGTAGAAAACCGAACTTAAGTTTTCTTAAGCCATGGGGTTGTGCTACCTATATTCATGAGTCCTCTCACAAGTTTGGGAAATTGGATCCTAGAGGAAAGAAGAGTATTTTCATAAAATACTTTGAACACTCCAAAGGGTATGTGTTCATAGGTGAGTAGAAAAGTAGGAGTATAACTGAATTTGAATCACGAGATGTCACATTCTTAGAAAATGATTTTCCTAAGAAGGGCGAAATAAGTGAGGACTATTCCCTATTTGAAACCTTGAATCCAAATGATGAATTTAATGAAATTTGTCCAAGTGGGAGTAACATGAGAAGTGATGAATTTAATTCAACTCACTCTCAATTATAACTACATGATGAGACGATATCATCATTATCTAATCCGAGTGGGAGCATAATAGGGAATGATGTGCAAAGTGTACCATCTCTCATACGGCGAACAAGTCACAAAAGTATTCCCTGTCGACGTTTTGACATTGAAGGAAAACTTTTATGGTTGCTCCGCAAGATGAAGATGAGCCAAGTAATGTAAATGAGGCTCTAAGTTGCCCTAATAAGGAAAAATGGATTCATGCAATGAAAGAGAAAATGAAGTCAATGAAGTCAAATCATGTTTGGGAACTAGTTGATCTTCCAAAAGGATGCAAAGCCATTGGGAACAAGTGAGTTCTCAAAATTAAGCGTAAAACTGATGGCTCGATAAAAAGGCATAAGACTCGCCTTGTAGCGAAGGGGTATAATCAACAGGAAGGAATTGATTATGAGGAAACATTTTCTCCTGTCGTGAGATTTACCTCGATTCGCATTATTCTGGCAATAGTAGCAAGTATGGATCTTGAGTTACGTAAAATGGATGTAAAGACTGCTTTTCTCAATAGAGAATTGGACGAAGAAATTTATATGGAACAACCTGATGGTTTCATTATGAAAGGCCAAGAACAAAAGGTATGTCGACTCTTGAGATCGATATATGGTCTTAAGCAGTCGTCGAGACAATGGTATATACGTTTTCATCATACCATAATGGGATATGATTTTACAATGATTGATGAGGATCATTATGTATATATCAAAAGATCCAAAGATCAATTTGTGATATATCATTATATGTTGATGATATACTAATTGCTGGAAGCAATAAGGAGTTTGTTAATATTGTCAAAAGTTGGCTATCTTCCAACTTTGAGATGAAAGACATGGGTGAGGCTGCATACATTCTTAGAGTTAAGATTTCAAGAAATCGTTCGAAGATATCATTGTCTCTTTCATAAGAAACATATATAAATAGGGTTCTTGAACGATTTCGTATGCAAGATTGTAAACTCATAGATACTCCTATTGCAAAAGGCGACGGATTGAGCCCCAGATTGTGTCCAAGGACTCCACAAGAGAATGAACAAATGCGACATGTTCCTTATGCTAGTGTTGTTGGGAGCTTGATGTACGCTATGATGTGTACAAGACCTGACATATGTTTTGCAGTTGGAATGGTGAGTAGATACCAATCCAATCCAGGTTAAGCATATTGAAAAGCCGTTAAGAGAATATTGAGGTATCTAAAGGGAACTGGTGATTATACGCTGAGTTATCAAGGAAAGGATCTGCGACTCGAAGGTTATTCTGATGCTGATTGGGGAGGAGATTTAGATGAAAGGAAATCTACCTCTGGGTTTGTTTTCTTACTGAATAATGGTGCCATATGTTGGAGCAGTAAGAAACAAACGTGTATAGCCTTGTCCACTTCATGGCATTATCAGCAGTAATACAAGAAGGTGTTTGGCTTAAGAGATTTTTTTGATCATTTAGGTGTTATTGAAAGTGCTACAGACTCATTGTTGGTTAACTATGATAGCCAAGCAGCAATAGCGTACACCAAAGATCCAAAATATCATGGCAAGACCAAACATATAGATACCACTTATAATTTTGTCAAGGATATGGTTGCACGAAAAGATGTGAACTTACAGTACATGTCTACGCATAGAATGGTAACAGATCCTATGACAAAACCAATACCTAGATATGTGTTTTGTGCTCATGTGAAATTTTTGGGATTGTGTAGAGGCTGATGTACTGAATATTGTAATTTCCCCTAAGTGTTCACATTTGATGAATTTGTGTTTTCATCATTAATGCCTATGAATCTTTGTTTGACGTTTATGTATCTTAATGCTCAGTGCATTATATTAAGTTGAGAAAGTATGTCGAATAGATAAGAGATTAGCTCACTCACACGGGTAATCGCCTCTATTTACTGTGTGATAAATAGAGATGAGACGGTTTTTAAGCTTATTATCTAGGTGATAATTGAGAGCTCGGGCTTAAAATACCTATGTTGCCTTAACTGAGTGTTAAGATGAGGACATAATATTTTCTATGTCCGAAAGTAAAATAACCCACATATTTTACTTCATCTGTCTATAATGCCAGATGTGAGTTTTGATGAATTCTGTGAATGAGTAGATACGTGAACTCAAGTTAGACATTAAGTATGTCTGAACTGTCATCTGTACGGTATTAAAGGTGTAGACATACGCTCCATGGGAAAGGAGTTAAATACCGTAATATGTATTTCATATTACGTATGCATGAGACGACCAATAAGAGTGGCAAAAGTTTTGATCTCAACTTTATTTGCCGTGTGAGACTCTTGAGGAAAAAAGTTCCTCAATTTTAGTGTCCTCATGACTCTTACTTATTCTCAACATTTCTATTCAATGTTTGCTATCTTAAAATGTTGCCAATGGTCATGAATTGATTCGATCTAATGGGGCATTTCTAGAAAAGCAAGTTGAACTGAAATTGAGAGTTTCAAGGAAAGAGGAAGATCGAATTTGGATAATCACATTCTAATTTTACATTCACCAGTCGACCAATTATGATTGCTTTATGGGATAATCATAATTGTTAATACAATATATCATTGTTTAAAAAGAGATTGGAAGAGAGATATAAATGTGATCGATCGATCTAGGGTGCTGCATACTAAATCTACTCAAGATGTGATGCCCATTATGAGCTGCTATATATTCCTGACAGATGTATAGCAACGAACTCTCAAAGTATGCTGGTCGCACGGACTATTCACCAGTATGAATGTTGCAGTGAGGAAAAGAGGATTATGTTCGGCCCACAATGTCAAGTGGGAGTCTATGATGGATTTTTCTTTGATGAGCTTAAGTAGGGCTCGTCCGCTCATGTTGGTTTTGGCCCACCATGTGCGAGTGGGAGATGATGGATTTTTTCCTTTCTGATGGGCCTGAGTTGGCCCATCTGCCTATGTTAGGCCCAAAAGGCCCGGATCGTAAGTTGAGGGCCCATGGAGGAAATTATTAAAGATAAAGGGAAAATCTTGGAGGCAGTTATTAGAGATAGAAGTTACGTATTTTTTCAAGGAAAGAGAGATTACGCTCTCTCTTGTTTTTCTCAAAACGAACTCTCAGAAGTTACGTCTTCTCAAAAAACCGCTCTCTCCCAAAGAACAAATTATCCTCTGAAGAACAGCGTGGATTCTTTCTCTTTGATTCGCAACACTGGTGTTTAGTCTGTGGAAACAAAGTACGTTCGTTTATGTGATGTGCCTTAGGATCGGTGATTCATGATTTTCCTGAGCTCGCTTCCGCTACGTTTGTGTTCGATTCTATGTCGAATTACTGTTTTGGGGATCCGTTTCCCAAATCTCTTCCCAACAAGCTGCAACCTCTTCCTTCCTCCAACCCATTCTCTCTCTCTCTCTCTCTCTCTCTCTAAGAAAACCAAGAAACCCCCTAGCCCTCCCACTCCCTCTCTCCATCGAAAATGGTTCTCCCCCGGCGAAAAGGAACTGACTTGATTGATGATGAGTGGAAGCGCAAGAAGACGCAGTCGATGAGGAGCGATGGTCTCGTCAAAACAGCCAAAGACAATCACTCGCTCACCCACGTTCTCGTCGCCGTCGTTATGTTCAACGCCAAGGACAAGCTCTGCTCTTTCGACAATCCTTCGGTCGAAGAGGTATTCTTGATGTACCTCCATAAAAAGTATGACCTGAAGCAGCTAGTGATTCCAAAAAAGTGGCTGAATTGGGCCAAGAAATAGTACGATGTTATTTATATTTTGTCATCCCAGATTTACAAACCCTATGACATCCTAATTTCTAGGTTCTGATTTTAATTGAATAAGTTGGGTCAGTTGGGCCTTTCGTCGACGTGCCTATAGTGTTTTTCTCTGAGATGACCACTCATAAGATAACTAACCTATCAGGTGAAGCTATTAAGGGATTTTAAAGCAATAGATTTGAGAATTCGATCAGGAATCGACTACTCGACCGTGCTAATCTACAAGAGTCATTACGGCACAATTAAAAATCGATCGGAGACCGGAGATAGGTCGATTCGACTGAGATGTGTGTTCAAAGTGTAGGTGATTCCACCCAATTACAAAATTCCCGTCGATCAACACTAGACCGATTTTCTTTCATTTTGGGTACCTTGTGTTCGTATTTGAAATCTCAAGATTTTCACAATCACCGAGAGTTGCCAATGTGTCGAAGAGGTACGTATGACTCGAAGAAAATCGACCACGGGTCAATTGCACCAAAAATTCCTAAAAGTTACCCAGTAGGTTAGGTTACACTAAAATCGCGCCAGATTGAAATTAACCGTGAATTTGAATTCGATTGCATGAATCATTTTAGGAACGTCGACTCATGCTTTGAAGAATTTTCGGCGTGTTCAGGATTTTTACGGAAAATCGATACGGATGTTTCAGAAAACGAATGGAAATTCAGACGGGCCGAATTTAAGGGAGTTTTGACTTCCAAGCCAAGCTACTTGGCGATAGGCACTTGGAGAAATGGTATGGAATTTTTCTTCAATGAAATTGGACCTCAAATTGGGAAATTTGATGAAGAATTGGAAACCCAAAATTAATGAAATTCGGATGCTATTATGGAGGCTGCATTTTTTGCTTCAATTTGGTTTAATTGTGAGATATTATGCTTGAAAATGATGGGAGAAAACATAGAGGATGAGATTGAGGATTGGTGGGACCAAAGCATTTAATTCTTTGGCTAACATTGTTGACTAACATTCCCCCCTTAGCTGGCTTCTCCCGCACTCTCACTTCCCCCCTTGCTTCTGCTGACTTCCTCTTTTGCCCGTCTTCTTCTGCACGCTCGAACTTCTCGGCCATTCCTTCATTTCCAGCGAATTCTTCCCCACAGCTTCCGCATCACCACCAAAACTTACCCGCGTGTCCGCTTCTTCCATTTACTTGGTCGACCGAGCAATTTCCCTGTAGCTCACACGTGTTTTTCCCCGCCAGCGGATTGCTTCCTCTGCCGTGTGTCTTCCCCCACGACTGAAGCCCACACCCTCCACCTTGCTGCCACGTCGTCCACCATTTGCTGTCCCTACAAGTCAACCTTCATCTCTTCTTGTTGACCCCATCTTCACGCCTGCAAATCCTCCACTCACTCTCTCTCTCTCACAGCCGCATGCAACCCAACCCCACGTCCACGTTTCTTTTCCCTCAAACCGAAGCTGCTCCCTCGCCATTGGTCTTCATGAAGCGGCCCACGATCAGCCAGCCCGTGTCTTTGTCCGCGGCGCCTCCATCGAAACCATGCCATTAGCCCGCAAGAAATCCAGCCAACTTCGTGGACTATTTTAACTCGGCCCGGTCTCCGTTTGGCGTTGCTGTTTCGAAGTTTATTGGCTGCCGTCACGCTGTCATCGTTGTGGACTCACCGGCTCGTTAATCCAGTGAGTTTACCAACTAAACTCTGCTTAGGGAGTTAATTATGCATAATGGGTGTTTAGATTAGGCTAAACATGTTTAGGTGGTTAGTTTAGTTTAATTAAATATTGATTAGATTATGTGCATGATTAGATTAGTGGATGGGTTAATTAGTCTAATTATGTAATTAGATTAGTGTAATCTTAATTAGACTTTTAATTAATTATTTCATTTAATTATATTATATTATATTATATTATATTATATTATATTATATTTAAATTAAATTAATTTTCGAAATTTATTTAATTATTAATTAATTAATATTTTCCGGAAATTATATCAGAAGAGCCGTTTGTTGGAATTTCACACTGATCGCAGCAGTGTGGTTAGTTTGTTCAATTGATTGTTATGTTTGTGAAATTGAGTGATGGTTGTGAAATATTGGTATTTTAATTGGAAAATACCGGGTGTCGGGTGTTGAAATTGGAAGTGGTCTTTAAGTACCGGATTAGCTTAGGTGAATGTTGATAAGCTTAGGTGAGCAATATAGATCTATAACAGCTTCGGGGAGCATTAACACCAATATAGATCTTTGGCAACTTCGGTGAGCAATAATACATTAGCAGCTTCGGTGAGTACTATAGATATCAGCTTCAGCAAGCATCATATTTTTCTAGCATTTTCGGTAAGCAAATGTCATCTAGTAGCTTCGACGAGCAAATATTATTTAGTAGCTTTGGTGAGCAAATTTAGACATCAGCTTCAGTGAGCTAGACCATCTATTTCAGCTTAGGAGAGTAGTGTTCGAATCGATAGAGTTATGGATGGTATCGATGTTATGGAGTTGAATGAGTTGACTGATTGATGGTTGAATTGAAATGATTGGATGATATTATATGAATTATACTGACTTGTAGGAAGGATCTAAGGTAAAGGTAAGTCCTCTGACTTGTGCTTGTGTTTAGGTAGCCCTTAGGGCGTATTTTCTTCTTAGTCAGAGTTTAGGGAGCAAACTTGCTGAGACATTGTCTCACTGGTTATTGTATAACCATTTTCAAGTCCTTAAATGACGGTTGTGGAGGACCTGAAGCCCAGAGTTTGGGGAGGTGGAGATTGAAGGCTTGGCGAACATGTCCAGTTAGTTGGTCTTAGGACAATTCCCATTTTTGTTGAGCCGGTCTTTTGTAGACAGCCTTGTTTTGTATATAAACCTTGTGTGTTTATAAAAAGGCTTGTTTTTTATGTGAGTGATTTCCTGCTTTTCCATCTCAAGCTTTTGGTTGTCAGGGGATTTATTTTGCTTCTGCATGCGTATTAAAAATGAATGGGTCGGTGACGCGTCTTGGGACGTCGCATATTTATCGACCACCGAGGGATGGGCACGCGCTCAAGAGTCGAGGCGTGACAGACCCATATTTTCTCTTTAAAGTGACAGTTATTTGACATGTAGTGTTTTCACGCTTCATACCTTTTTGTGACAACCACCCATTTTGGTAACCGTCTTGATAGGAGACGGTATATAAAAGGAACGGTCGTTTATTTCAATGGTGTGATCACAAGGTCTAACATAAACCCTCTTAATTTTGGAATACACCATCAGTACTTGAGGGAATTGAGTTAGTAGAGTGTGCCCAATATTTCTCTGAATTTTCAGGATTTTAAGACAAACATGAATACAATGGCTGGAGGTTTGTCTATAATACGAACAATGGCTGGAGGTGAATACGAACAATGTTTAGTGTCTCAGCCTTGTTTTTGTAGAATTTTTGGTGTATTTTTGGGCCTCTTTGAAGATGAACAGTAATTCAGAATTTTAAGGCCAAGAGAGAAACTCACCGATTTTGGGCAAAATCCGGCGACCCACTGCTTGAATTTGGACCTGTACAGTCGCACCGCCATGAGGAACATTAGCCATGAGTTATTAAGTATATTGATGTTCGCTAGAGGCTAATTGGATGGTGGAAGTCATAGTGGTCAAGGGATTGCGTTTTGGGAAATTTTCGTTTGATTTAGGGCCAATTTCTTGCTCATTTTTGCCAAAACTTGGATTGGTCTCCAAAACCCATTATTTATTTGTGTCTTAGATAGGCTGTCGGAGAAGAAACAGCCAGCGAAACCGTTTCGCCAACTGCTATGCGTGTGGGATCCACGCTCACAGAACTGCCCTCGACGTTGCACGCGCCTGAGCGGTGGGTAGCGTGCGTGCTCGGCACGCGCTTGACGTCCCCACGGCACATTTTTACCCTTTTGTCCCTACGCCATTTAAACATTCCCGTTTTGCTCTTCCTACAATTTTACAATCCTGCCCTTGGCCAATCTATTTACTGTTCTGCCCCTTGGTGCATTTATTTACTATTTTGTCCTTTCATGCATTTTTATGAATATTTTATGCATGAAATTAAATGTCCAATGATCCATATGTTTAATTAATTAGAGAGTAGCCATAGCATTTTTGATTAATTAAATTATATATTAAGAGCTTCCGGATCATATTTAGAAATGGACATTAATTGTGATTAATTATATTAATATGATGAATTTTATCCTACAGGAATTTTCATTATATTAATATGATTAATTAGGATGGAATATCATATTATTTTTCTTAATTTATCCACATGGATTAAGAAAATGTATATAATATGGTAGTTTCTTCATGATGTAATTATGAATCTATTTAAATTAAAAACTTAGCCCATGGGCAGTTTTTATGTTGTGTGATTTATATTTGTGATGTGTTTACATTGGTAAAATATGATTTATGTATATTTGCCTCAAATTTTGTGACATAAGCATGATTATTTGATATGCAGTTTTGCAACTTGTGAATTTCTCTGAATTTAAGTGTGATGTTCCCATACTGAATGGTGAGAATTATAAAGTTTGGAAGGAGTTAATTCTTCTTCAATTGAGGTTAATGGACATTGACTATGCTATAAGGAAAGATGAATCACCTATTCTTACTTATTCGAGCACTACAGCTAAGATAGCCCTTTATAACCAATGGGAGTGGTCCAATTGCGTTTGTGCAATTTTTATAAGGGCTAAAATATTTCTTAGTATTCGTGATTCAGTTGCTCAGCATAGTAATGCTGAGGCTTTATTGGAGGCCATTGATGCGTAGTTTGAGACTTCAAAGAAAGCATATGCTATGACCCTAATTATGAAGTTTTCATTATTGAAGCTCACTAGTGTTAGATGTGTGTATGAGCACATTATGCAAATGAGGGACATTGCGGCTCAGCTTAAGAACCTTGAGGTTGAGATATCTGAATTTTTTCTTGCGTATTACATTCTAAACATTCTCTCGCAACAGTATGCACCTTTCAAGATCTCTTACAACACACATAAGAATAAATGGTCAATTAATGAACTCATGATCATGGGTGTTCAAGATGAAGAAAGACTGATTATGAAATTGGGAGAAAGTGTTGCCAAGGAAATAATAAGGACCATGGAAAACATAAGAGAAAAGGTAAAATACCTCCCCAAGCTGACATTAAGAAAAAATCTAAATGTTTCTTCTGTAAAAAGAAGGGGTATATAAAGAATGATTGCTTTAGATTTAAGGTCTGACTCGAGAAGAAAGGTAATCCAATCTCTTGTGTTTGTTATGAATCTAATATGACTGATGTGAGTCACAACACTTGGTGGATTGATTCTGGATCTACAATCCACATTTCAAATTCCTTGTAGGGTTTTCAAAACCACATGAAGCCAATGGGAAGTGAACAAAGCATCTATTCAGGAAACAATATGCGTTTGCATGTGGAAGCTATTAGGACATGTAGACTAGTTCTCAATAATGGCTTTGTTTTAAATTTGGAAATGACCTTTTATATTTCTAGTTTCTTTAGAAACTTAATTTCAGTTTCAAGACTTATATCTTTGGGTTATTCTTTTAACTTTTCAAATTCAAACTTTTGTTTATCATTTAAATATGAAATTGTTGAGAGTAGTACTTTATCTGATGGTCCTTTTTGAATTAATTTACATGACAATGCTTATTATAATGCGATACATGTTCATAATAATGCTGGTATGAAACGATGTGTTGTGAAGGAAGATTCCTCTATGTTGTGGCACCAGAGATTGGGATATATCTCCATAGAAAGAATTAAACGATTGGTAAATGATGAAGTACTTAGTACTTTAGATTTTACTGATTGTGATACTTGTGTAGATTGCATAAAAGGAAAGCAGACCAACAAGACGAAGAAAGGTGCCAAGAGGAGTACATAAATATTAGAAATCATACATACGGATATTTGTAGTTCGAATATGGACTCATGTGGTCAGAAATACTTTATTTCTTTCATAGATGATTACTCACGTTACATATATCTCTACTTGATTCATAATAAGCATGAAACATTAGATGCCTTTAAGGTTTTTAAGGCGGAAGCAGAGAAAAAATGCGACAAACAAATTAAGATCGTGAAATCAGATAGATGTAGATAATTCTATGGTAGATACACTAAAGATGGACAATCACCTAGTCCATTTGCAAAGTTTTTTTAATAGCATGGGATAGTTGTCCAATATATTATGCACGTTTCTCTAGACCAAAACGATGTAGCGGAAAGAAGAAACCGAACCTTATTGGACATGGTGCGGAGTATACTTAGCGACTCAAAACTTCCTAAGTCCTTATGGACTAAAACACTTAAGATGGCAGTGTACATATTTAACCAAGTTCCGACCAAGGTTGTCCCAAAAACACCTTTTGAGTTATTTAAAGGTTAGAAATTGAGTTTGCAACATGTACGTGTCTGGGGATGCCCGTTTTAAGTGAGAGTTTATGATCCACAATAAAAGAAGCTGGACCCAAGGACCATAAGTGAGTATTTCATTGGATATGCCAAAAGGTCTAACGGATACAAGTTTTATCGTTCATCTCACACTACTAGGATTGTGGAATCAAGAAATGTTAAATTTCTTGAAAATGACTTGATTAGTGGGAGTGATCGATCAAAGGACATTGTTCCTAAGAAAGATCATTCAGACACTTAACCTTCCATCTGAAGTTTAAGGTTGGTTGTTGCTCATAATGCCCCTTCAGTTCAACCAGCTATTGAACAACCAATTGTTGAAATTCCACAATCTACTGATATTGATATAGTATATCTAGTTGTTCAGCAATTACCAGAAACTATTGAATAACCGATTAAGCAACACGCTTCTCAAGAAAATGTTGATGCAACATTGAGAAGATCTGCTGGAATAAGAAAATCAGCAATTCCTAGTGATTATATTGTGTATTTACAAGAATCTAATTACAATATTGGAGTTGAGAATGATCCTGAAACGTTTTCACAAGTCATGGATAGTGATAAATCCAATTTTTGGTACAATGCCACAAAGAAAGAGATGAGTTCTATGGCATCTAATGAAGTCTGGGATTTGGTTGAGTTGCTTGATGGTGTGAAAGCCATTGCTTATAAATGGGTCTTCAAAACTAAGAATGATTCATTGGATAACATTGAAAGATATAAAGCTAGACTTGTTGCCAAATGATTCACTCAAGAAGAATGAATCGATTACACGGAGACTTTTTCTCCTGTGTCTAAGAAAGATTCTCTTCGTATTGTTTTGGAGAGAAAACGGCGTTCCTCAATGGAGAACTAGAGGAGGAGGTCTACATGAAACAACCCGAAGGATTCTCCTCTAGTAAATGTGAGCATTTGGTGTGCAAGCTTAAGAAATCTATATATGGCTTGAAATAAGCATCCTGCCAATGGTACTTAAGGTTCCACGATATTATCTCTTCATTCGGTTTTGTAGAGAATGTCATGGATCAATGTATGTACCAGAAGGTCAGTGTGAGCAAAATTTGTTTTCTTGTGCTATATGTGGATGATATTCTACCTGTGACCAATGATAATGGGTTGTTACATGAAGTGAAACAACTTCTCTCTAAGAGTTTTGACATGAAGGATATAGGTGAGGTATCTTATGTCATTAGCATTAAGATCCATAGAGATAGATTTCAAGGAAGTTTAAGACTATCTTAAAAAACCTATATTAATAAGGTTCTAGAGAGATTTCAGATGAAATATTGTTCACCAAGTACAGCACCCATTGTGAAGGGTGACAAGTTGAATTTGAACCAATGCCCAGAGAATGATCTAAAAAGGGAACAAATGACTAACATTTCATATGCTTCTGCTGTTGGAAGTTTGATGTATGCTCAGGTTTGCACTTGACCTAATATCGCTTTTGCTGTGGGAATGTTGGGAAGATATCAGAGTAATCCAGGTATGGACCACTAGAGAGCTGCAAAGAAAGTGATGAGATACCTTTAAGGTATCAAATGGTACATGCTTATGTATAGACGGACTGACAACCTGGACGTAGTCAGTTATTCGGATGCGGATTTCGCGAGCTGCGTTGATTCACGAAAATCAACATCTGGATACATTTTTATGTTACCTGGCGGAGCCATGTCATGGGGAAGTGCGAAGCAGACTTTGATTGTTACTTCCACTATTGAGACTGAGTTCTTTTCTTGTTTTGAGGTTACCTCGCATGGTGTATGGCTGAAGAGTTTTATTACTAGGCTTAGAATTGTTAATTCTATTTCTAGGCCATTAAGAATATATTGTGATAATTCAGCTGCGGTTTTTATGGCTAAAAATACCAAAAGTGGCAATCGAAGTAAGCATATCGACATCAAGTATTAAGCCATAAGGGAACGTGTTAAGGAGAATAAAAAGGTCATAGAACACGTTAGCACTAAATTAATGATAGCTAATCCTTTAACTAAAGGCATGCCATCGATGAAGTATAAGGATCATATAATTAGTATAGCAATAGGTCCCATCATGTGATTTGTCATCATATGGACGATTTTTGTTGTATGAAACTCTTATTTTGTTGTAATGTTGATTCTCAATTTTGGTGTACACATTTCATTGTTTATTTATGAGAATAACATTTATCCTTGCTTTTGGAATAAACATAGGGTTTATTCATTAAGATATGTTGTTACATATAGGCTGACATTAAAGAAATAAGATGCATTGTGATATATGGAATATATTACTCACTCTTAGAGGACATGTCGCCAAGATCCATGTGTTTTGTTTCTTTTCTTTAAGCATAAAGTTTTTCCTGGAATTAGTTGGATAATCCGTGTGATGAAAATGATGGGATCCAGTGGGAAAATGTTATTTACATTTTGCAATCCCACATTTACGGACCCACATTTTTTTCTTTAAAGTGGCGGTTATTCGACAGGTAGTATTTCCACGCTTCGTACCTTTTCGTGACAACCACCCATTTTGGAAACCGTCTTGATGGGAGATGGTATATAAAAGGAACAGTCGTTCATTTCTCATGGTGTGATGACAAGGTCTAACAAAAACCCTTTCAATTTTGGAATACATCATCAGTACTTGAGGGAATTTGGTTAGTAGAGTGTGCCCAATATTTCTCTGAATTTTCAGGATTTTCTAACAAACGTGATTACAAACAATGGCTAGAGGTTTGTCTATAATTGTAAGAATTTTATTTGAAAAAATATTGGGAGATAAGTGTATTGCGTATTTCTCTTTCACTAATCAATGATGTACAATATGAGCCCTATTTATGATACATAGGATCAAAACTATTTAAGGAAGAAAATGATTTCCTAATACACAATATTCTAATTTTCTAACAATAAACTAATCAGCATCAATTAAGATCAATGTAAAGATCAAATCCATGCAGCAAGATCAATTAGCTGGCAACCATATCTTCAACACTTCCCCTCAAGTTGGCGATCTATAGACATCTAGAACGCCTAGCTTGCTTAATAGATACGAATATTGCCTCTGACATAAAGGTTTAGTGAAGATGTCTGCAGGCTGCTCCGTAGTTCTTATCCCTCTTGTCTTGATCAATCCATCTTGAATTTTATCTTTGACAAAATGACAATCGACTTCTATATGCTTCGTCCTCTCATGAAAAACTAGATTCGCTACAAGTTTAAGTGTAGCATCATTGTCACAAAATAAGACAGTTGGTTCCTTAATCCAAACACCAAGATCTTCGAGTAATCCTCTTATTCAGACTATCTCACAACTGGTCTTTGCCATTGCCCGATATTTCCCTTCAGCAGATGATAATGAGACGGTCGATTGTTTCTTTATCTTCCAAGAGAGCAATGAGCTGCCCAATTTGGTGCTGAATCCTGTGACTAACTTTCCGCTCATAGGACAAGTAGCATAATCCATATCACTGTATACTGTTATTTCCATGTTATTATCACGAGAGAGTAATATTCCCAAACCTAGACACGCTTTTAGGTATTTCTTGACCTTCATTGCGGCATTCATATGCGACTATTTCAGACTATGCATAAACTGACTGAGAATCTACATTGCATAGCATATGTCAGGTCTAGTCATAGTTAAATATATAAGCTTCCCTACAAGTCTCTGATAAACGAAAGGATCTTCAAGTAAAGGATCCTCATTCAAGGGCAATAAACCCTCGCATACTCTACTGTCGTTAGTTTGACATTCTGTTCAATTGGAATAGTAGCTGGTTTGGATCCTGACAATCCTGTTTTTGATACGATCTCCAGGACAAACTTGCATTGGCTGAGACAAATTCCCTTATCTGACCGTGCAATCTCTATTCCGAGGAAATATTTGGGAGGTCCTAAATCCTTAATGTGGAAGCTTGAATGCAAATATTACTTAAACTTCTTGATGGCATCTTCGTCATTCCCTATAATAAGTATGTCATCAACGTATATAAGTAAATAAATTGATGACGTACCTTGCCTCCATGTGAATAAGGCATAGTCATGTTTGGATTGCCAGAATTTTGCAGCTGTAAGTGCATTGGTAAATTTGGCATACCACTGACGAGAAGCCTGTTTGAGTTCATACAGGGATTTACAAAGACGACATACTTTGTTCTCCCCCTGTCTGCATAAACCAAGTGGAAGATCCATGTAAATCTCCTCTTCAAGATCACCATGAAGAAATGAATTATGAACATCCATTTGATGGAGAGGCCAATCGCAAATAGCAGCAATAGAGAAAAAAGAACGAACCGTGACTTCCTTTGCCACTGGAGAAAATGTCTCAATGTAATCAAAACCTTCTTGTTAAGTAAACCCCTTAGCTACTAGTCTGACTTTATAGCGCTTGATTGAACCATCCACCTTGTATTTGATCTTGTATACCCACTTGCACCCTATAGATTTCCGATGAGTGGGTATAGGAACAATTTCCCAAGTCTTATTCTCTGTTAGAGCTTGCAATTCATCTGTCGTTGCTTTCTGCCAACGAGGGTCTTGAACAGCTTCTTCATATGAAGATGGTTCCAGTCCTTCAGATATTTGAATAATGCAACACATGTGCTCAGGTGAATGATTAGCAAAGCTAACATATGATGAGATAGGATATTGTGTACCGGGTGACTTCATTGTAGGACAAATGTGGTTTGCTGTCCAAGTGGGCAGTCGGGTAATAAGCTTTGAACATCGAGGAGAAGCCGGTGTAACAGATGGAACAGTCTCTTGTGATCCAGGGATATCGTCTAGAGATTTTGGTGATGAAGAAGCTACTGGAGATGCCAATGTCCCTTCTTGTGAAATATTTGGAGTTATATAATGTGAATCTGAGGACAAGCCTCCATCATATCCAGGTGTCGAAGAAGCCATGGGAGATATATGAGAAATCATCATTTGAGCAGGGGTGGAGATATCGTTGTTAGCTAAAAATTGACGATTCTCAGTAGTTGAGAAGATGATCCTTCTTGAAAAGGGAAAACATCCTCATGGAAAATGACATCTTTGCTGACGAAGAAATGTTCGGTGGAGAGATCATATACTGAATAACCCTTCTGAAGATTAGGGTATCCCATGAAAACACATTTGATGGCACGAGGTCCCAATTTGTCACGAGTGCCCACGGTGGATACATAACATAAACAACCAAATACACGAAGATGTCGAATATCTAGACATTTCCCAAAAACCAATTCAAATGGACTTTTGCCATTAAGGGCCCTGGATGGCATCCTATTGATCAAGTATGCTACTGTGACCACACAGTCTCCCCAGAACATTTCAGGAATATATGCTTGATATTTGAGGGCACGAGCAACTTCTAGGAGATGACAATGTTTTCTTTCGACAACATCGTTTTGTTGAGGGGTATACACACAGGAACTTTCATGAAGAATGCCATTTGCAATGAACAAAGTAGAACATTCATGGCTAAAAAATTCTCAGGTATTATCAGTGCGAATTTGCTGTACAAATTTATGAAACTTACTCTTAATGAGGGTAAAAAAATCTCTTAGGTAAGATGGGACTTGGGCCTTAGATTGCAATAAGAAAACCCAAGTTGCTCGTGTATGGTCATCCACAATTGTGAGAAAGAAACGAGATCCATCACGATGTGCGGTGTGATATGGTCCCCAGATATCCATATGCAGAAGAGTGAAAGCTGTCTTACTATGGGAAGTGCTTTGTGAAAAAGGTAATCGCGATTGTTTAGCTAAAGGACAAACATAGCACTTTGGATGAAGAAAAGAGGTGCTATGGCCTAATCGCTGATGAGATAAAATATTTTTATTGATGCTGGCATTACATAAATTGCCCTTATTTAAGAGAAAAAGTGGAACATCAAAATTTTTTGGAAGAGTGGCCCAGAAATAAAGTCCCTCATGATTGCTATCCAAGCCCATCAGTTTCCAGTCGAAAGGTCAGAATTGAAAAGGACCCGGCAGGAATTGTCTTCACAAAGTTTTGACTCGGAGATTAGGTTAAATTGGAATTTGGGATGAGTAAGACAATGTCTGAGAGTAATGAGAGGGCTAAGTTGAACATCCCCAATCTTAGCGACAGAGGTGTCTTCTCCATTTGGAAGTTGCATGGATGTATGAGAATGTGCTTTATAGATTTTAGAAAAGAAATGTTCATCACATACGATGTGGTCACTAGCACTTGAATCAATAATTCATGCTTTACTAGAAATGGAGCTCAAACAATGAGAAGTACCTGCATAGCTGCTTGTTTTTTCTAATGTTCCCAGCTGGTTTGAAGTGCTCATAATCTGTTGCAATTGATCTTTATTAATGGGCTGATGAGCCTTTGCATGTGCTGCAATAGAAATATCTCACGCTTTCTTCTCATTTTCTCCTAGTTTTCTATGTAACTTTTAACAATTTTCTCGGGTATGGTAAGGACGTTTGCAATAATCACAAAATTTACCTTTCCCTTTAGAAATTTGGGCATGAGATTTATTGGAAGCTGAGGAAAAAATTTGTACATTTGATCCTCTCCATGTTGGGGCTGACGTGGCTCAATTTGAGTAGTCTGATCTTGGAGCCGCTAGGATGAAGCTGGAGCCGTTTGATCGTGCATCTGAGCCGTCCGCCTGCACAATTTGATCTGGATTGTCCGCACTTAATGAGATTCGCATGCGTCTTGGGCCGTTGGATGGGCGAGCTGCATCTCGGCTGTCCATTGAAAAAAGGGAAAAAGACCCATCTTCTTCCTCCAGCAACCCTAGATCCACCCCTGTTTTTCCTGATCGTTTGAAGCCACCATGCTCGGACCTCGCTGCGAGCAGACGTTGGTCCGGCGTCGCCTTGGCTGCAAGGACGACCCGATCCCCTACTTTGGGGTATTCTGTTGAGGTGAGTTGCTGTGATTCCTCCTGTACCGCGAGTTGATATATCCGGCGAAGGGAAGGGACCGGCTCCATTGCAAGGATCTGACTATGAAAGGGTAAATAGTTCTCATTTAGGATCAAAAGAAAGCGCGTTGCCTTCTCCCTTTCCCTAATTGCTCGGTATTGAGCTGGGATTTCTTCCGGTCCTTGAAGTTTTTCTTCAGCTTCCTCCAATTCGTTCCAAAAGGCTGAGAGTTTGTTAAAAATGGCTGAAATGGATAAATTTCCCTGCTTTAGCTCTGTAGAGCTTGGGTTATTGAGAAAATCTTGGCTCTATCAAGCTTGCCATACATCTCCCGTATGTTTTCCCAAAAAAGGTGAGCATCCTCGGTCAGAGGGAGTCTGGCGGCGACCTCTGGCGTGAGGTAGTTACCGATCTAAGTTCGGACTAACTGGTTGCATTTTCTCCAGTGTTGGGCCAGCTGTTCGTCGATCTGAATAGGTACGGATCCATCTATAAAGCCATCTTTGTCCTTTGTTATAAGTGCTCGACGAAGTTCTCGGGACCAAACGGAGTAGTTTTCCGGTCCCGAGAGTTGTTGCGAAATCAAGCGGAGCTTGGGGCCAATCGGCAGTGGCCGTGTATAGGGTATCCCCTAGTTCTGGCCGTCCGCCAGAGATGCCTACAAAAGGAAAAAAACCAGGTCTGAATCTCGGGTAAGGAAGACTCTTCGGACCCGAAAAATTCTGGTTCGGGTAGGAACAACCGGATCTTGATCCTGGGTTGGGTCTGGATCCTATTGTTGGGCCTCCTCCTGGCCCGATGCTCTCTGCGTGGGTCCTCTATGTAGAACTCGAAGTGTTTTGGGCTGGTTGAACTTGAATAGGAATCTATTGTACATATGGACCCTAAAAAAATTGTCCCGAGTTGGGCTGAATCGGGCCCTGAAGTCCTTCAGTGGGTGGGAGTTGGTTTTCATCTTCGTTATCTTCCTGAGCTGATTGCTGATATGAAGAAGAATCTGAGGGCAAATTTTCCTCAGATGATCTGGATTTTGAAGCTTGATTCTTGGTCATGTTTTTTCCTCGGGTGAAAAAATGATAAAAAATTCAGAGGTTGCGTGTGAAGGATGCTGAAGAAAGGAGAAGAAAGAAGCTATGCATAAACGGCTACACAGAATCAATATGCGGAAGTTAGGTCTAAGAGAACCGCTTTGATACCATGTAAGAATTTTGAGTGAAAAAGTGTTGGGAGATAAGTGTATTGTGTATATGATGTACAATATGAGTCCTATTTATGATACATAGGATCAAAACTATCTAAGGAAGAAAATGATTTCCTAATACACAATATTCTAATTTTCTAACAATAAACTGATTAGCATCAATTAAGATCAACATAAAGATCAAATCCATGCAGCAAGGTCAATTAGCTGGCAACCATATCTTCAACAATAATCGATCGTGGTTTTCCACATTTGATTTTTATGTCTTACATATGATTCTTGCAAGACAAAGGAGGACTGCACCTTCCTGATCATGATGTACTGGGTTGTTCTCAACTGTCTGTGCAAGAAGCTGAAGGATTCGGAGAACAACCCATCGGTTAACGCCGGTGCTGGTCAAGAGTCTGGAGTTGGAGCTGGTCTGATCCTTCACCTTTGGCTTCGACTGAGGACGGTGATGATCACGACGTTTCCTTGACCTCACCCGACTCAGCCACCACCGGCGGTGAAAGTTCAGCAGGAAATTCCAACCCCACGTGCCCCGCTCTCGATTTTGATGCTATGAAGTCGGCTCTCGACAGCATTAATGAAATGATCAACGACCCCACTTTCCAGGAGTTTGCGTTGGGGTAATCCTCGCGCTCCGATCCTAAGGGCCATGAAAATAATGGACCACGACGGCCTTCGATGGATTTGGTCTCTGTGATATAGATACAAGTGTATGCGCGTGCGCTTGTGATAAGAGTAATATGTTCATTTCTCCACTTTTTCTAGTGATAGAGTAATACGTTAATAGCTTAAGAAAGGTGATCGATCTGACGAATCACGAAATTCACAAATTGGGAAAGGCAGAGTATCTAATTATCAGCACAAATAAAAGGTTGAGAATATCTAAATTCGGGAATGTCTTAAGTTAAAATCCGAAGAGCCCATAGAAGGGGGCTTGGATGAGATGAGAGCCCAGCGGGAGTCTTCTTTGGGCCTTGGCTTGTCTGCAACCAACTGAGAAATGTTCGGGAGTGGTGTCCCACCCCTCCCCACGCGCACTCCCATCTTGGCGGCTGCACTTGTGTACCTAATAACTTAGGATGCGTTTGATAACATTTTTGTTCTATAGAACAATTTTTATTTGGAAACATTTTTTTTTCAATTTCTGTTTCCGGTAACAATTTCTGAATATTTGAATGCATTTGATAACTATACAAGAATTCTGTTCCTAGGATAGTAATGTGTTTGATACGACCCCATATATTTTTATGACTTAATTTTTTTAAAAAAATTTTAAAATAATTTTATTACATTTTTTTTTCTTTTTCTTCTCCTTCCTCCTGCTAGTTGGCGACTAGCCATAGAAGGGCTCGCAAGGTCGGCCTCGAGGGAGGCTCGCTAGCCATTGGCGAGGTCACCTTGAGCCTTGCCCTGCCATTGGCAAGGTCGAGCCTTGCTATGGCTGGGCGAGTCTCAACCTTGCAGATTTGGGCTTAGGAGGGCTCATGCGTAGGAGCCACACCTCGCAAGATAGATCATTTGTGCGCAGTTGAATCCATCAAATTATAACAGGACTTCACCGCAGGATGATTGCAACAATTATAGACAAAAGGATCCACATTCTTTTAAAAGTCTCGAATGAAATTTTCTAAGAAACAAAATTGCAATTGATTGGGCTTAGGAGGGCTCGTGCGTAGTAGCCACACTTGGCAAGATAGATCATTTGTGCACACTGGGTAATCTGTCAACGTACAACAGGAATTCACTGCGGGATGATTGCAACAATTATATATTTTACTCAAAGGTTATTTCATTTTTAAATTTTTGAAGAGAGTAAGTAAAAAGAAAAAAATCATAAAAATAAATGTAGACAAAAGGATCCGCATTCTTTTAAAAGTCTCGAATGAAATTTTCTGAGAATCCACCAAGCTCGACAACAGATGTCATTCTCGAAAGGTAAGGTTGGAATTTAATGGAATATGACAAACTATAGCCATGCTCTCTCTCTCCTTCTAACGTATCACTATATTTTTTCCATGTCAATTTTTTTTTTTGTCTAATCTCGTGTTAAATTGAATTTAATAAACTAAACCAATTTCTTTACTTTTAATTGCACGTTGGGTGCTTATTTAAAACAAATCAGGAAAGATGGAGTATTTAATTAACACAAACAAAACGTTCGAGCACCTTATTTGATGATGTGCATGGATCAGGTTGAAAGGACAGAAAAATTGGATTTGCCCCAAAATTTTGGGCACCCAACTCCAGAATTATGATTGATGTCGACCATGGTCAAAGGAAAATACTCTAATTTCTTGCGCACACAATCACGAATGGCCTTGTACTTAACGTTCTACGTCGCGACGGAAGATGGACCTTGGTCTTTTTGTTTCAACACTTATTGACAGAGAACTTGACAACCCTCTTTTTTCTTTGGCCAATGAAATAATAAACCTCGCTTGGAATTTTCCCTATGGCTTTCCCCTAACCACGCATGAGATATTAAGAAGTTTACTGTTCGTTTCAGATTAATTTTCTAGCTCAATGAATTTTCCTCGAGATCGGATGACAGCATAGTAATTACTAGTTAGGAACGCCCGAATACTAGAAAATACAAAAAAGAAAAAAAAATTCACGAAATGTGTAAATGCGGCTTTCTTTTTGGTGCAGATCTCGGTTTGTTCCCATTCATTGGCCATTATTAGATCGCACCAACGAGGATTTGATGATGACATTGAGAACTAAAGGAGGCGCAAAAATCTGTCTCTTAAATAAGAAAAGGAGAATCTGCCAAGAGTCAAAAGAATGGAATCGTACCTCTGACTTGTCGTTTCGTGCTGAAAGTCGCTTCATCTTTCTATATCGCTGCTGGTTGGCACGTGGCAGTCCTATTAGGACTTAAAACGGAGGGAGAGAGCTGCGCACGCTCTCATACGGTGAAGGATAGTGGCTCCTAAATAAGAAGTTCAAAAGAAAATCCTGATGCGTTTTCAGAATTCTTTTAACTGAACATGCAAGAAAGTTGTCTCTATAAACAACGGGCTCTCTCGAGCTTGTTTGACCATCCCAAAGCTGCACCTCCTCTTCTTTCCTCCAACCCCTTCACTCTCTCTCTCAAGAACTGGAGGACCATGCATACAGGTTCATCTTTCTCTCGCCCTCCAAGAAAACCACGGCAAAGTGTTCAGCCCCCACCAAAAGAAGCCAAAAAGATCAACCACGGGAAAAGGTGCAGCAACATGTTCTCGAAGAGGAGCATTTGCATCATCAATAAAGCCTCTGAGCTCCACGAACACACTGGCGCTCCCGTTGCTGTCATTATGTTCTCCCCTGGTGGCAACCTCAAGTGTTTCAGCAACCCCTCGGTCGAAGAGGTATTCTTGATGTACCTCCTTGACGAGTACGACGTGAAGCTGCCAATGAGTGAAGAAGGCGTGGAGTGGGCCGAAAGAGAGTGTGATTCTTGCGTGACAGAGGAGGACTGTGCCTCCCTGATCATGAAGTACCAGGACGCTGTGGTCCGCATGCTCAAGAAGTTAAAGGGTTTTGAGAACAACCCACAGACAGTATCATCTTGCTCTCGCCCTCCAAGAAAACCAAGCACAAAACATTCGCAAACTCCACAAATAAGTGTTCAGCCCCCGCCAAAAGAAGCCAAAAAGATCGACGACCGGAAAAGGTGCAGCACGATGTTCTCAAAGAGGCACAGGTGCGTCCTCAAGAAAGCCTCTGAGCTCAACAAAGCCACCGGTGCTCCCATCGCAGTCATCATATTCTCCCCTAGTGGCAAGCTCCGCTCTTTCGGCAAGCCCTCAGTCGAAGAGGTGTTCTCTGATTACCTCAGTCGCATGATGCTGCCAACTAGTCGAAGAGAGCTGGTGGAAAAGTGTGATCCCTGCGCGACAAAGGAGGACTGCGCCTCCCTGATCATGAATTACCTGGACGCTGTGGTCCGCCTGCTCAAGAAGTTGACGGATTTTGAGAACAACCCATCGATTAATACCGGTCTTGGTCATGAGTCTGGAGTTGGAGCTGGTCGTGATCCTGAAGGTTCGACGGTCAACAAGGTCCATTCAATGTTAAAGGATTTGGAAGCTACTGATGCTTTATTTTATAGTGCTCTCTTCGGGACCTGCCTTGTTGATCGTGGCGACTCGGAAGCCGGCGGTGAAAGTTCGGGAGTGGAGTCCAACTCCACGTGTTTCGATCCAGACGACTTGCTTAATCTCTCCGAGGACGAGGGTTCCTGGACTTCATCGTAGAACTCGGCGGTCAGCCATGTAAACTCAGGAGAGGAATCCTCGCGCTCCGATTTCACAAATCGGTAAAGGCAGAGTATTTAATTATCAACTTAAGTAAGAAGTTGAAAACTACCTACAAGGAAAAATCCTAAGAGCCCATGACAAAAGGCTTTTTGATGAGATAAGAACCCACAGGGAAAAACCTTTTTTATTTGGGCCCTGGTTGACCAGTCTGCAACCAATCGAGAAATGTACAACCTGACGTCCCACGGGA
>JAOPUP010001028.1:0-119000 GCA_026873135.1 Eucalyptus urophylla | reverse complement strand
GGTATTACCAATATGTTTTCTTCTAACTTAGATCCTAGAATAGTTTGTGAAGAGATGCCCTTGGTGATGGTCGAGAATGAACGGCCGTGTTAGTATAGCAGCATGCTAGTTCTGACTTTAAAATTGCTTGCAATTTGTGAATCACGCTTTTGAATAATAGAAATTACAAATTATGGCTATGTAGCTTATCAAGTTGCCAACAAAGTGCTGGCCTTTTTGTCAAAGAAAAAGAGAGGCCATGTTAGTGCATGAGCGTCGGAAACTGTTTTCGGCAATCCATGGAATTTTTTCGAATCTGTTATACACGACCTCTAAGCTGGTGTAAGTTTTTTGGACTAAAAAGTCTGGAGTTGTAATCATATATTTTTGGTTGGTGCAGGGAGACAGTGAGATATTAGGATCGGCTCACTCAGGAGGAGCTGCAGTTGCAGCGATCACATGGGCCCGACTTGGGAAAGGGCGGTTTTAAATCTTCCGCTGCTCATATTGATTTCGGCTCACATAACTGATTTTTTTTTTCCTTCTTGTGCATCCCCATTTTTATGAGGTGGGTGGTCAAGGTGATTGCCTCTAAGGCGCTGATGAAAACTTCTGCAGCAGCCGGCAGAAATGGCTCCGCAGATTCGTCAAATACTGAAAGAGCTGACATAACAGTGGATGACGAGCTCTCTAATCTGTGCGAAAATATGTGTGCACTATGACTACTATGGCGTGAGCATTACTGAGGTACACTAATAGACAATCTTTGCAGGATTTGAAGTTCATAATAGTTCTTTGTTGTCGTTGACATATGTTTGCTGCATATATGGACCGAAATATTTGTGGAGATCTTTTGTTGATTTTGCACCGGGAAGTACAAGCCTAATAGTCATTGTTTCTCACTCTGTTAGCAGAGTACTTTGATTTGAAAGTACTGGTCAAGGTGGCAACAGTAGAGGTTCTATCAGGATATGCCAAGAATACTTATTTGAATTATTTAGTAGTAAGCTCTCTTGCAATTGCCATATTTCTTGAAAGGTTTACGTCCCAACGCATAGCAAGTCATTTATATATATATATATATATATATATTTTTGGGTCTAGAAACGCAAAGTTTTATTTCTTTGAACTCAAGAAACAAAGCCTGTAGCAGGGGCATCTGAACATGACAGGTCCATAAGGATATGACGGGGTTGGGCTAGCCAATTAAAAGGGAAAGAATTCGGGTATTGGGTTTTGACAACCCAATCCACGACTCTCTTTTGCTCCCTATAACAAACTCGATTTTAATATCCGAAAAGCAAGACAATGGATCGCAAGCTTCGGTGATAGGTGCTCGCTCTTCCCACCCTCGCTGATCAACGGACTTCAACGAGGAAATTAAATTCAAGCAGTAACTTGAGTTCCAGTCTAAGACTTCTTCGAGGAGAGAGAAAGTACACTGTGTGGACAAAAGCAAGGGTCTCTGTCTGATACGCCGATGCAGCCCTCACCGGTCTAGCAAAGCCGTCGACTAGAGCTATGGTGCCTTCAGTTGAGCCTGTTGAATTATCCTGATTTTTAGGACCTGATTATTAGGAATATTCAATCCTGATTTTTTGGGTCCTAATTATTAGGAAATAGCTGTAAATAATTAGTTAGGAAATGATTTATTAGTATCCCTTGATTTGTGTGATTATAGCGGTATTATTCAGATCTGTTTTAGAAGTCCTATAAATAGCTTTGTAATCATCGTACAAAAATATAGAGAATTGTCACAATTCTTTTGGAGCTTCAGCGAGGTGTTGGCCGGTGACCGGTGGCACCTGGGGGTCGAGGGAGACCTGTTGGTGGTTGGATTGGGTGGATGCTTGGTTGAAATGGGGAGAAAACGGCTGAAATAGGTGAAACAGGCGGAGTAGAACTGGGCCAGGCGGTCCTGCGAGCGGCAGCTTCTTGCCAGTCGGCGGGCAGCCAACGGCTCCGACCGGCGAATGGCCGAGTCCAAGCGTACGGTCTGGGTCTCCTGAGCATGGTGGTGGGTGGCATGGGCATTGATTCTCATGGGAAGGCAACAATCAACTCCTGTTTTTGGAGGAAGATCTGTTGGAGCAAAAGAAAGAAGAAAGGAGAAAATAGGGGAGAGAGGGGTCAGTCGAGAGAGGGTTGAAGGAGGGGAGAGAGAGAGAGAGTGATGTGAGGGCTGTTGCACTCTCTAAGAAGGTCATTAAAGCTTGCCTTAAGTTCCCATGCAAAGATGACCTCATCTTCTCTCTCTTCCTTTAACTTATCCACACCAACTAGGGGCAAAATGGTCTTTTCCACCTTGCACAAATCCCCAATCTGCCCTTGGGCTGAAAATGATGGGCGGGCCTAAGAAATGGGCTAGGAAATGAATAGGAACGGGCTCGGGAATTGATTGGGCTTGAAATGGTTCAAGGCTTAGACAATGGGCTTAGAAGGTGAAATGGTGAGTTGGGCCCAATGGGCTCACTTGCTTGTCTTGGGCCTACCATGGTGGCTGTCCCACCTTGGGCCTAAGGCCCACATTGGCCTTGCCCGGCCCACGTTCTCATAGGTTTGCTTCCTCGGTTTGTAAATCATTTTTCCCCATACTCGGTTTAACTGGCGCTGTCAACTGATGAAGTAGCTTCATCCAAAAGTCCGTCCCGGATGTTCTCGATAATTCGAAGTCCAATCTTGGATTCTCATGCCATGTCAATTTTCGCCCGTATGCCATTTTGGTATAACTCAAACTGATAGGCAGCTTTGAGGATTCACACATAACCGACTCGTGCCAAATCACGTTCAAGACATTTCAACACATGGACGTCATTGACTAAATGAAATTGCGAAGGATGGATTCTTATTTCAAAATACACGATTACTGAGGATCGACCTAGGGTCATTCGTGGGCTCGATAACAGTAAATAGAATCACTCATCGTTTCATTATGTTCTGTTTGCGAATCGACTTTTAGTCGTCCTTGAAATTGGCCTGCCTATTTACAGGATCGTCCTTACGCAAGTCTCACGGTCAAATTGTTTTCCCAGATCAAGTTCTTTAGTCGCACGAGTTCTGTTCTCATTAGCCTTTCCCTTCAAAGTCAGTATCTCAGGAGTGATCAATTTCGAGTGAGATCAACCAACAATGTATCGACCAAATTCACATTCATTCATCCCTTGGATGGCTCGAATTTCAGAATGTCACAAGCTTCATCCAAGGGCAAAACAAAAACAGATGCTCACTAGTCTCTGGGAGGCTTTGACAAATCGGGCACGGGGGGTCAGGTACAAATCTCCTACCAAACAAGTTGTCCTCAGTAGGAAGGACATTTTTACATAAGCTCCGGACAAAAGATTTTTTTTTTGTGGGGGAGGGGGGGGGGGGGGATAACATACGCCAAATTCTGTTCCATAGCATCCATGTGGGCTGAAGGAAGGTTGACGTTTGATTGCTGTTCGGTTTTGTGGCTTCTGTTATGATAACATCAGTAAATCACTATCCAAAATCTCATCCGTTGAACAATTTCAATGACCGCAGAAGAAAACCTGTTTCGACATTCAAATTTTCATAAAAAAAAACTTTGAAATTTTATTATATTGTAGATATAGATGTCCCCTGTAACTTTTCATAAATAGTGCAGCTTGCCCTACAACTTTGCTCTCAACTCACTCGCCGGGGCTCCCACCGCCGTCATTGTGTTGCCCACCAAGGCCACCAAGGGCAAGCTGCACTATTTCGGCGCACCCTCAGTCTCCGAGGTATTTTTCGAGTACCTCCGTGACATGTGCAACGTGAAGCTGCCAATGATTCCAAAAGAATGGCCAGACTGGGCCGAGAAAGTGCGTGATTCTTGCAGGACAAAGGAGGACTGCGCCTCCTTGATCATGAAGTATCAGGTTCTTGTCAACTGTCTGCAAGAAGTTTAAGGACTCGCCGGTTAAGGACAGTGCTGGTGATGATTCACTAGAAAAGAATTACGAAATTTGTCATCCTTCATGTGCGGCTTTCACTAAAGACGGTGTTGATGATTGCGACACTTCCTTGACCTCACCGCCGACTCGGCCACCACGAGAGGTGAAAGTTCAGGAATGGATTCCGACCCATTTTTGATGGCCTTGAGGACATCACTCCTCTCCCCAAGGGCAATGGTTTCATGACTTCGCCATAGAACTCGGCCAGTCGGCTGTGTAAGGTCAGGGGAGGAATCCTCGCTCTCCGATCCTGAGGGCAATGAAAATAATGCCAACGACGACATCCTTGCTGCACTTGAAATATTGGATGTCTAAATATGAGTATTATGTATGCGTGTACTGTTTCTGGTCACCTTTTAGTCCTCCCTTCCCAAACTGATTGTAAACCACCTTTTTTTCCTACTCTATCTCATTTTATGTTGAGTGGAATGTTCAAAAGAAATAAGCCGACTTCTCTCCACTTTTTATTAACGGTGCGGTACCTGATCGGGGTGTTAATAGCTAAAGGAGGGAATTTGATCCAACGAATCGCCGATTTCACAAATCGGGAAAGGCAGAGTACTTAATTATCAACACGAGTAAGAAGTTGAAAACTACCTACATTCGGGGATGTTTTAAGGAAAAATCCGAAGAGCCCACGAAAAATGGCTTTTTTGATGAGATAAGAGCCCTCAAAAAACTCCTTTTTTTTTTTTCTTTGGGCCTTCGCTGGACCAGTCTGCAACCAACCGAGACATGAACAACTTGAATATTTCGAAGAAACAGATCCATACGCACTCGGTGATAAAGCAACCTGACGTCCCACGGGAGCTGATGAACTCGCCAGTCCTGACAGTCTTACTCGGCCGCCGGTCATGGATGTTCGGGAGTGGAGTCCACCCCCCGCGCCCTCCCCCATCTTGACAGCTATGGGTGTATGCCCGACGAATTCCTCCTTGGCCTCTTCATGTGTGGCGATGGCGACGGTTTCTCGACTTCGCCTGAGAAATTGGCTGTCGTCGGTCGGCGGCGGAAGCTCGGGAGTGGAGTCCATGCGCTCCGATCTTGAGGGCAATGGGTATAATCCTGATGCATTTCTTCACACTCCAAGATTTGGGCGTCTCTCTGTGATGTATGTATGGATATCTGTGTTCTTCCTTGTTAAACTGCACCGTAAAGTAGCGATTGGAAAATGGGTTTCAACGCTGGTTGTTCAATTTTTCAGTTCATATCGTATGCAATACATGTTCGGATTTGTTTGATGGTGAATTTGGTTATGGATCCTCTGCTAAATCTTTTTTGCTCCTGATTTCTGGGTTTCTTCCAAGAGCGGACCAATGAAGCGAGCTGACCGTCCTAGTTCTACTTCTTGACATTGAAATGCCATACTCATGTTCCAGAGCAAGCCAATGCGGAGAAGGAGAGTCATATCTGTCCGAGGGAATGTTCATTTTGCAAAGTATGAAAAGGAAATTTGCAACCTTGAACAGTTTAGGAATGTGAATATACCATATGCCATTCAATTTGACCGTGTTTGTCACTGTCTTACATTTTTATGAACCGTCACTTTTACATGACACCCCAGTCCAAATCCTCATTCTTGTGCTGGCATGAACGGACACGCAAGCAGATGCTGACTCGGCTTCTACATGACATCCTCAAATTTAGCTTCTTTCAAAAATCAAGGTTAAAGACTCGGCCTCTTCGATCCCTCTCAAATTGCAGATGCTGACTTCACCCATTGTTCTTCTTCCACAACAGCTGGTAGATCCAGGGACGGGGGAAGAAGAAACAAAAGAAGCAGAAGAAATTCAAATACAATCACTCCAAGAGCAGAGTTTCCAAGAATTGGCCTATCCAAACCCCACTTGCAAACAAGCCATCGAGTTGATTTCTTTGCATGCCTCCCCCTCTCACTCAATCATACGTTGTCACAGGGAAATGGCAACTTATTCGGAATGAGCTCATAGAGACATCGTCTGCATTGGTGGTCCCTGACGAGAGCGCTGAGCTTCCACATGTGGTTCGATATATGATGGTCGTGGTCAGGGGGTGTCACGGCATTGCTGAGAAATGCATGGGTGCATTCCTATGGTGTGAAGCTAACTATGCAGAGCAATTTGGACATGGTTTTGACAAAGCTCCGTTGCCATGTCCAATGTCTCTCCGGGATGTCCAAAACTGGTTTTCTCCCTCATGGGTATGCCATTGTTGTCTCTAAGTCCAGGTTTGGGGCTTGTAAGGAGGACACGAGGTTTTTTGTCAAGGATTTGTGGACGAGGACGTAGATCGAGGAAGACCCAGAAATGAAGAGGCAAGCTCTGGCTAAGTTTGCACGAAGATGCGAATGAAGATGGAAATTTTGTGAAGGTGGTCATGAAAGTTGGTGAGGTCATTCACCTCTGGGTCAGCCTTGTTGATTTTCTGGAGAAAGAAGTTCACGAAGCGGCTGCAAGAGTGCTCTCAGTGGTTGCAGGGTTTTATTTGTGCATGGGTGTGGTGATTGCCTGCTCTGCTGCGACTTATCGATGAGAGCGACTTATCGATGAGAAAGTTAAGTTATTGGCCCCTTTGGCAGAATGCTTCATGTGTTTCTGTTTGCTCTCACAACAAACTTATCTGAAGGTGAGATATGCTGTATAAGCTGCTTCCTATGGTCATACAAATTAGCGTTCATTGACTTCCCTTAGTTTCGATTTGTGGCTACGACCATGTGGTGGAAACACTAGGTTATAATTCAAGTTTACTTGATTGTAAATTCAAGTAGCTAAAGCACAATTTGCAAGGGTATTTGTCTTCCCATCTGCTGGAAATCATGGTTCGGAAGGCTAACAGTTGACAATGGGGTTCTGGGGCTGATGACTGCGAAGGTCGCTGATTTTATGCTATGGGCAGATTGAATATTGTAATTTTATTATGAAAAAACTTCACCGTAAGATCTCTGTCTTGGGACTAATGGTCTCCAGTGATACCAGACCCGACTGTGCTAATAAATTTCCATTTCTCAATCCAAGCGAATCTATGATTCTCAGGTGCAGATCTCCTTAAACAACAATAAGAGTGGTCGTCGGCATACACTGAAAGCTTTTGCTTTCAGCCATATGACCATGGAGCTTACAATCTATACCATGATTGGACTTTACTTTTTCGGGTACAATGTATGACTCAAATCCTTTCAAAAACGTTTTATTTTCTGACTTTTTAATGCTTGTGTTTATTTGGATTTGGACAGCTGCCAATAGAAAGTATCACGCCCCGAACCTCGAGCTCGCGAACATCCCTCAGTGGTCGATAGAATTGAGACGTTCTCAGGACTCGTCACCGATCCATTGATTTTATGCACATGTGGAAGCGAACTAATAATCTCCAGACAACAAACAAACACATGAGATAGTAGAAGCAGGACAGCCAGTAACACAAAACATATTTTATAAACAAACTAGGTTAGCCCTACAAAGTTATATATAGAAGGTCTAGACCCAAAAAGGAGTTACCAAGCTAACCCTACCTCGGACCCTACCTACTTGGAATTTAGGTCTACCACGACACCGTCAGGGATGTCGTTGTCTAAAGGGTCAGCTACCTTTATTGCAGGCTCTTCGACCTCGGGCCCCTGGTTCGCCTTGATATCAGCCAAAATATTGGCGTCCACAACAGAGTCAAGTACCTCCACATACTTGTCATCGATGGCACGTCCATCAAAACCATCCAGGGGGCCCTCCCGGATCCCGTTAGACTCGTGACGGAACCACGCTTTAAATCGATGAGGTACCAACAAAGGTAGGCCCTCATCGACCCAAATGGTGGTAACGATGAGCTCACGGGTCCAGTCGGTCCCATGGATAGGGAGAATGGTACGCTGGGTCTCCACCTCTCGTGGCCACCCAAAACGGACGTGGCGCACCTCCATCTAAGGACCTGTAAAATTTTAAACCATGACGAGGTGAGACAAGATCTTAGCGAGTCCACACCTTAAACCCCGATTAGGACAAGAATTCACCTAGAGACAGCCTAAACATGCAGCATATAGGACTTACCTCGCCTCAGCATCTCTCTGCACATTAGTACATCTCATATATCACATGCATACAGTAAATGCACTCAATAATTGGAACATCTCATTTCCACATATAATTCAATCACGGGGGTCTTGATTATAAGGCCAAATTGTTATGACACGTCTCATTCCATGCCACACAATTTTGTCCCATAATTAGGCGTGGCTATCTCAATCAATCAAGCATGTCCCAATTATTTACGACCCAATGGCCACGGCCTACTCATCAGTCGGCAGTCATCCGGCGTAACCGGGCATTGTCCCACTTTGTCGGGCATGTCAATGTCTACATCTAGACGGCATTCCTGAAGGAGCATCGGCTGAGCCTCCACTGCGACTGGCATTCGTTGACGTGGGGCAGCTGAACTTAATTAGGCATCGCCCTCGACCTTCATCAAGTGATGGGTTCTGATAGCGACCACATATACAACCATGCTCGGCCAAGAACATCATATTTTGCACTCAAATACTTCCATTTCAAATAATGAACTTGACCAATTTTCTTCATATTAAAAATATCAGGTAAAATAATTGTGCGTGGTCACACGATCACATTGAACCATGAAACGTGATATACTCTCCTTTCAAAACTCCACGATTTTATATAGTATCTAAAATATTTTTGGTGTCAAAACTCGACACCTGGTATTTTTCTAATTAAATACTATAAAATCATATTTTTGCAATAATAATTAAAAAAATCATCTCTAAGCACTCGATTACACAATTTAGCATTCAATTTCACAAATCAACACATCCACGACGATTAGCGTAAAATTTTGCTAACCGGCTATCCTGGTATAATTTATGCTAATTAATAATTAATTAAATAAATAGTAATTAGTTAAATAAATTGCAAATTATTTAAATTAAACACTTAATTAATCTACATAAACTAACCGGGCTAATCTACTTGGACTAACTAATTAATCTAACTAAGCTAACAAATTTTAATCTAATTAAACTAACTATATCACCTAACTAGCCACCTAACTAGATTAGCCTAGGAACTAACTATTCTAACTACTTAGTCACACTAACTAACTAGTTGAACTAACTAAGGATTACACTAATTATTAATTAAGCTAAACTAATCCTACTAAGTGTAATTAGCTCTCTAATCAAAGATTATAATGCTAACTCATCGGATTAGTAAGCAAACAGGTTTATGGTAACGACGGTGTGACGGCGGTGAGTTCCCGTGTCAACGGCGGCTCCAAAGGAGGGCCAGAAAGGGCTAAAAAATAGCCAACAAGCCTCACGATTGCTGTTGGTCTTCGAATTTGCTTTTGGTCAGGTTGGTTGGTCGTGGGGCTTGGTTGAGCTGGATGAGCGACTAACCGGAGCTGGGATGGGTGGAGGTCACGACTGGAGTTGGACAGTGTGGCTTGGTTGACGGTTGGCTTGGCGACGGTGCTGGCACGAGCGGTGAGGTGGACGGCTAGGCATTGCGGGTTGGAGGTAGGTGAGCGAGCGGTCGACCAGGGCGATGGGCAGCTCGGACGGGCAGCGTGAGGGCTGGTAGTGGCTAGTGACTTTAGTGGGGGCTAGAGTGCACTAGAAATTGAGCTTGAAGAAGGTGAAATAAAGCAGAAGCAAAAGCTGTTCTGTTGGGAAGGGGGGTTGGTTGCATGAAGGAGAGAGGGGGAGGGGGAGGGGAGGGGGGGTGGGAACAAGCAGCCAAGTTTGTCAACCAAGCAACCAATGAGAAGCTTCAACAAATATCAAGCCACTTGAGTGGTTTCGGCACCAAAGTCTTCTGCTCTTGTTGTCCAAGCTTCATCCACAAGCTAATTTTCCTCCAAAACTTCACAAGACAACTCAATTTGAAGGCCAAAATTGTCACGCCCTGAACCCCGGGTATGCACACATCCCTCAGTGGTCGACTAAATTGCGACGTTTGCAGGACGTGTTGCCGACCCAATCGATTTATGCACATGCGGAAGCGAACTAATAAACTCCAGACAACAAATAAAGATGGGATAGAAAAGTAGGGCAACCAATTAACACAAAACATACTTTACAAACAACTCGGGTTTATATATAGTCAAGCCAAACCTAAGGTTTATGTATAAGAGTCTAGATTAAAAAGAGCTACTGAGCCACCTAAGCTCCGGGCTCTCCAGTCATGGGTTCCAGGTCCTCCACGACACCATCAGGGGTGTCAATATCCATAGGATGCCCTATTTCACACTCATCGATCCCAATGGGAGGCTTGTCAAAACCTTGTATGGGACCCTCCCGAGCCCCGTTAGGAAAGTTAATAAACCACGCTCTGAAGCGATGAAGTACCCAGTAAGGTAGGCCCTCTTCGACCCAGACCGTGGACTCAACTAGCTCACGGGTCAGGTTAGTCCTGGGAATAGGGAAATAGGATTGCTGAAAGTCCATCACCTACGAGACCCCATAACGTACATGACGTGCCTCCATCTAAGGACCTGAAAATTTTAAACCACGATGGGGTGAGACAAAGTCTTAGCGAGTTTGCACCCTAAACCCCGATTAGGATGAGAATTCACCTAGAGGCAGCATAAACATACACCATATAAGACTTACCTCAATCTCAGCACCTTCCTGCGCATTAGCACATCTCACGTAATATATGTATACGATAAATGCATTCAATAATTGGAACACTTCAACTCACATATCAATCAATCATAAGGGTCCCGATTATAAGGCCAAATCGTTATGAAATTTCTCATTTCGTGCCACACAATTTTGTCCCATAATCAGGCGCGGCTATATCAATCACTCAAGCGTGTCCCAATTAATTACAACCCAACAGCCACGACCAACTTAACAGTCGATGGTTGTGGCACCCCTCGACGGCCCGCGAACCGTTAGGGTCGCCACAGTCCGATTACCATTTGCTTGACCTGAAAACATGACACTTTGATACCATTTCAATTGCAGCGGGTCCATACAACCTGGGGTTTACATCTTTTAGATCGGTCCCTTGCGCAATTCAGGTAACGGAAGCATATCCAACAACTCCCTTCCCTATATTCAGAAAACGATGCACACCAACTAAACATTTTTTGGTAAAAGCCAAACACTTGTATTTACTTAAACCAGATGGGCATCATTCATCGGTACATCAAAATGCCATAGTTTTTTATACTTGGCTATACTTCAAAAGATGACCAACATCTCTTCCAACAGTCGTATACTTAAAGTCCATTGATCAGTGTCGGCGTCCAAAGGCTCCTTCCTTTGCTATCCTCCTCGCGGTCATATCCAACCACTTGATCCGTCTACTGGTAGCAGTGGTAGCAGATGTATCTTATCTAGTCTGAAATGTTATTTCCCAAAATGGGTGAGTACAGCCACTCAGCAGGTAAAGGACCCAATAAACCACTCAATGCATCACACAATACAATCATAACAATCATAACATAAGACATATCATTCAAGCATCCATGCATAATTTACCTTGGAGTCATGCATATGTCATCATACCACATGTACACACATCCTCATGTAATCATCACCATCATATCATACATGTACCATCATGCCATAGGTGCACATACATCCATGCACTTACCATCATCATGTCACACATATCATCATGCCATAGGAGCACATACATCCATGCACTCATCATCATCATGTCACATATGCCATCATGCCATAGGTGCACATACATCCATGCACTTACCATCATCATGTCACACATACCATCATGCCATAGGTGCACATACATCCATGCACTCATCATCATCATGTCACATATGCCATCATGCCATAGGTGCACATACTTCCATGATTCATATCATCCATGCTATCAAGCATACATCACCATGAGATCCATTCATGCCTTCATGATCGCATTTTCAATATCAAATAGCATCAATTTATTTTCATAAGCCAATCATGCATCATGCCATATGCATACACCCATGCACATGATTCATTTTCACTCTTTATCTTTCACAAGGATCTCATCAGTTTTTCTTTCCAGGGACCAATGTTTGCATTCCACAATTTATCGTTCGCACCCAATCTCAGCATCTCGAGGAACCTCCGGCATTCAGCCATTTAAGGCCACCGGGCATCCGGCACACACCTCCGGGCATCTCGTATCCCAACTAGCATCACGAGGCATCCCCCAGACACAAACCTCCGGGGCTTCCAGAATTATGTACCGACATACCACCAGGATCCCCCCTCCTCTGGAATTACGTACCATATACCACCAGGCATCTCAAAACTCCCGAGGACCCTCCGGAATTACGCCACTAGGCCACCGGGCATCCGGCACCCCCACATTCCGGGCATCCCAACACTCCCGGGGCATCGTCGGCTCACACCTCCGACGGCCTTCTCATTTATCATGGTTCATGTTCACAATTATAGCCCAATTTCAACATGGAATATGATATGATGGCAAACAAGATCATTTTCAGCATTTGATTCTTATATGCATTTCCAATCATCATCATATATGCAGCAAGATCCAATCACTTATGACAATACAATCCATGAGGTCCATACAACTTAGAATAGTCCATACATCATGTCTTTTGAAATTTACCAAATTCCAGCTTACACAATTTCGGAAAACATGTAAATTAAATATCCATATGATCTTCAAAAATCATACAATCAGAGCATGTAATAGACAAGGTATAAAGGTAGCAATTTCATGAAGAACACATGCCCAAAAGAGCTTCACACAAGAAGATATAGCTCACACAATACAGCATGCAAAATTCGGATAAAATCAGATTGCGCAGTTCTTGAAATATTTCGATTAAAATATCCGAATGACCTCCAAAAATTATGAAATTTTACCAGGTGATAGTCAAGATCCTAAGGTATATTTTTCATGTGGACATCTAGGCCATATTCGCTCTATATAATTTACTATAGACGGTCAAATCTCCTGTTCCTAGTACAGAACAATGCGGTTTAGCTGTCTCCGAAAAATCAAGTTTTCACCTACTTATCTTCCATCATTTCCTCTGAAATTTTGATATGTTTTGCCTCAAGAGGTCCCCTACAACTTTTATTAAGGGATCTAGGTGAGATTATCAATGGATAGTCACCATATAGTCCACGAAGTCTCGGGAGTCCAGTACCGTACTTCCAGATCTGCCGTCTTCAAAAGAAAATCGTTTCACTAGGCTTCACTTGCTCGTTTTACTTAAAATTTGAGTATGTTAGTCTTTAGGATGTTATATATAACTTTCATGAAGAAGTTGAAGTGAGATTCTCGGTAAAAAGTGACATGCAACACACAAAACCACCAATAGGTCGACAAAACAGTTCCAGATCTAGCGTTTTCGTAGAGGAAGGGTTTCACCCCTTAAAACTCAACCATTTTGTCTAAAATTTTAGTATGTTATAATTTGAGATGTTGTCTACAACTTTTGTGAAGAAATCAAAGCCAAAATCCCAATCAAAACCCACATTCAAGCCTCTACAACATTCTGGGTCAGGCGGTATAGTCGAAAACAGGATGCTGTTTCAAAAACACACACTCAAAGCTTCGGTTTCTCACACCCTAAACGTCCGAGATTCATCACACACAAACACATATGCAAAACACAACATGCAGGAGCAGAATATGGATCCCAACTTGCCTTTGTACTGAGCTACAATGAGCATGACGGTGGATGACGGACGCACGGCGACGAGCGACGGATGAGGGGATGGACGGACGGACACACCGCTCTTCCTCCTCTCTCTCGGTTCCTCACTCTCTCGGCAACCCTCTCCCTCTCTCTCACTCTCTCAAAACCAGCCACTCCCTCTCTCTCTTTCTTTTTGGTTGTTTATATACTTGCATGCATCCTCATCTTGCATGGGGGACACTTGTCCCCAAGGAGGAGACAAGTGTCTCCCTTGTTGAAGACACTTGGAGGAGGCCATGCGGCTCTTCCTCCCCCCTCCATGCGTCAACAGCCCAATGGGCTTCATGGGCCAGCCTTTTGGCCCACTTTAGGCTCAACATTCTTGGGCCTAAAGTCCAAACTTAAATGGCCCAAGTTTATTTTTAATAATACATCTTAATCCTCATTTAAATAAATACCTAATTGCATAATAAAATGGCCAAAAGACTTTGTGACATTAATCCATAAAATCAAATCTATAAAGTGCATAGTTAAGAACAAAGTCTTCTTTATCAAGTTGTCCTATAGCACCAACCTTGATCATCCATTAACATTTTCCGCTTAAATAAATACCTAACTTGCAAAAATAATAAGGCCATAAAACTTGTAGTCACAATTCATAAATTCCAATTTATAATACACATGGCCAATGATAGAATTTTCTTTCCTACCACATAATCATCCATTAAAAACTTGGCCATAAATCTTATTGCAAATTATGGATTAAATGGCTATAAAATAACTTAATGGTACTTCCATCATCTATTCATAGACTTTAATGTAACTAGAGGTCGTCATGAATTTTGGGATGCCACAACGGTCATTTGGCATAATCGGGCGTCGTTCCTCTTCATTGGGCACTGCAACGTTTTCATTTAGACAGCATTCCCGAAGGAGCATTGGCCCAGCCTCCACTGTGACCGGCATCCGTTGACAAGGGCATTCCACAAAGGAGCATTGCGTCCTCGACTTTCATCGGGTGACGGGTTCTCATAGCGATCACACGTACATTCAATCTCGACCAAGGATATCATGCTTTGCACTCAAATGCCTTAATTTCAAATAATATACTTGGCCTATTTTCTTCATATTACAAACATTTGGTAAAATAATTGTGTTTGGCCACACAGTCAAATCAAACCATAAAACGTGATATACTATCTTTTCAAAATTCCACGATTTTATATAGTACATAAAACCTTTTTGGCGTCAAAACTCAACACCCAGTATTTTTCTAATTAAATACCAAAAATTCATATTTTTGAAATAATAATTCAAAATTCATCACCAAGCACTCAATTTCACAAATCAATGCAACTATGACAATTATTGTAAAATTCTGATAATCGGCTATCCTAGTATAATTTACGCTAATTAATAATTATTTAAATAAATTACATTCATTTAAATAAATTGCAAAATAATTAAATTAAACCCTTAATTAATCTACATAAGCTAATCTAGCTAATCTACTTAGACTAATCAAACTAATCGACTAAGCTAAGTACATTAGCTAATTCATCTAACTAAGCCACCTAATAACTAATTGGCCTAAATTAACCAATCCTAACTAACTTATTCATAATAACTAATTATCACTAATCTCCAATTAGCCTAACTAATCCACTAATTCCTAATTACCCTACTAATCCACTCTTAAGTGCAATTAACCCCATAATTAGAGTTTAGGGTGGTAACTCATCAGATTAGCGAACAAATAGGTTCACGGCGACGGCGGCATGACACCAAGGGAGGCTCGGAAGGGGCTGAAAAAGGCTTGGTAGGCTCACAGCTTAAGTTGTGAGTTCGGTTCTGTGAGGGGCTGAATCGGCAAGCTGGCTGAATCGGACGGCTAGCTGAGGGCTAGAGGCGACGTCGGGCGGCTGGAGCTGGACACGGCGGACATGGGGACCGGTAAGCTGGCGAGCTGCGAACGGCAGCTCAAGCAGGTGGGCATTGACTTGGGGACGGGTTGGTCGCGGGGAAACCGGGCTGGCGTGGGCGGTCAAGCAGGGGGATGGGCAGCTCGGACGATGCAAGGGCGTGAGGTAGTGGCTGCCCTGAACGGTGTAGCGGGGATGGAGGGGTTGAGCAGAGGGAAAATGGAGAAGAAGAAGCTAGAGAAGATGAAGATGCAGTGGTTTTGCTGGGCTGGTCGAGAATCAAGGAGGAGAAGAGGAAGGAGAGGGGGACAATGGGGCAACAATAGCCTTGAAAGTCTACCTTGTGGCCAATGGATGCCAAGATGAAATATCTACACACTCAAGTGGTCTAACCCCAAAGTCTTCTACCCTTGCTATCCAAGTTTCCTCCATAAGCCAATTGCTTCACAAATCTTCACCAAAGGACTTCAATTTGATGCCCAAAATCACCATAGCAGCAGCCCCTACGAATTTGCTTATTTCCATCTTCAATTTCACACCAAATAACTTCCATTTAATGGCCAAACATGCCATGGTAGCATCCTAAACCAATTTCCTTTCAATCCCTCACAAACCAACTCACTTTGGTAGCCCAAAATCCCTCCAATTATGCCCATCCGAATTTCCACCAAATTAATTTGCCAAATTTGGATTTTTCTGCCAAAATTCCAAACTCGCTGAAAATTCTTCAAAGGATGGACAATGTCCTAAAAATAAATCGCGAAACACTAGAACTTTCGATTCCCAAAATCGAGTTTAATTTCATCGTTAATTTTGATAGGATGTGATTTTAGCGTGATCGATTTCGGGATTTTATCGCATTTAACCCATGGTCAATAATTCTCGATCCACGTTTGTGCATCTTCGACTCATCGGCGACTCTCGGTTGTCATAAAAATATCAAGGATTCAATTACGGGTACCAGGTATAGAATTGACAGAAAAATTGGTTTAGTGGCGTTTGACGCGAATTTTGCAATTAGGTGGAATCACCCACAATTTAATTACGTGCTTCTGTCGAATTGACCTATCTACGGTCTCTAATCGATTATAATGGTGCTGTATTGACCTTTGCCAATTAGCACGGTCGAGCAGTCGATTTCTAATCAAATTCTCAAGTTTGTCACGTTTATATCCCTTAATGGCCTCACCTGATAGATTAGTTTTCTTATAAGTGATCATCTCAAAGAAAAAAGACCAAGGGCACGTCGATGAAAAGCTCATTTCATTTAATTGAAATATGGACGAAAATCAGGATGTCACAAAAATTATCACCCCTACCGTCCATACGAATTTGCACCCATTTCTTCTCAATTCCTCCACAATTAACTCCAATTTGATGGCCAAAATTGCTGAGGAGGTTGCCCATCCAAATTCCCACAATTTCCTTCACAAACTAATTCACTTTGAAGGCCAAAAAGTCCTTCAATTTTGCCCATCCGAATTTCTTGATTTAACTTTTGCCGAATTTTGATTTTTCCGCCAAAATCCCGAGCTCACTGGAAATTCTTCAAAGGATGAGACAATGTCCTAAAAATAATTGTGACAAGCTCGAACTTTTGATTCCCGAAACTGAGTTCAATTTCGTGGTTAAAATCAACGGGACGCGATGTTAGCGTGATCTAACCTACCAGGTAGCTTTTAAGGATTTTATTGTGTTTGACCCATGGTCGAAAATTTCCGATCCATGTTTGTGCATCTTCGACCCATTGGTGACGTTCGGTTGTCGTAAAAATCTCAAGGTTTCAATTACAGGCACCAGATACAGGATCAATAGAAAATTGGGTTAGTACCGGTCAACGCGAAATTTGCAATCATGTGGAATCACACACAATTTAATCACGTTATTCCATCAAATTGACCTATATTCAATTACTAATCGATTGTAACAGTGCTGTATTGACCCTTACCAATTATCACGATTGAGCATTCAATTTTTGCTCGAATTCTCAGGTCGTTCGTGTTTATATCCCTAAATAGCTTCACCTGATAGATTAGTTATCTCATGAGTGATTATCTCAGAGAAAAATGACGAAAGGTGTGTTGATGAAAAGCCAGTTCATATAATCGAAACGGGGTCAAAAATTCAGGATGTCACAACTCTTCCCTTCTTATAAAAATTTCGTCCTCGAAATTTAAACCATTACAATTCTTCTTAAAAAAGGTAGGGGTATTGTCGTCTCATCGATTCTTCACTTTCCCATGTTGCTCCTTTTGTCCCGTGGTGTTATTGGACCACTTTGACCAAAGAGATCGTCTTGATACGCAGCACTTGCTCGTTTCGATCTATGATATGAACTGGTCTCTCCACATACGAGACTCTTTCGTCCACGTCTAATTCTTCAAAGTTCAGCACGTGGGTCAGGTCAGGTTCATACTTCCTCAACATCGACACGTGGAAGACATCATGCACCTAAGCAAGTCTTGGCGGCAAAGCAAGACGATACGCCAAAGTCCCAATTCTTTCCAGAATCTTAAAGGGACCAACGTACCTCGGCCTCAACTTCCCTTTCTTGCCGAAGTGCGAAGTATCCCTCATTGGTGACACTTTAAGGAAGGCGTGTTCACTAACTTGGAATTCCAATGGTCTTCGCCGCTTATCTGCATAACTTTTCTGGCGACTCTAAGCAGTCTTCAGTCTTTCTCAAATAACTGTGACGTCATCCACTAATTGTTGAACTAACTCTGGGCCGGTGATCTTACGCTCTCCGACTTCATTCCAACAAATTGAAGGGTTGAGTACCTCCACATACTTGTCATTGACGGCAAGTCCATCAAAACCATTCAGGGGGCCCTCTTGGACCTCGTTAGGCCCATAATAGAACCACACTTTGAATTGATGAGGTACTAACTGAGGTAGGCCCTCATCGACCCAAATGGTGGTAATGACGAGCTCACGGGTCTAGTCCGTCCCATGCATAGGGACAATGGTACACTGGGTCTCCGCCTCTTGTGGCCACCCAAAACAGAGTGGTGCACCTCCATCTAAGGACCTGTAAAATTTTAAACCACGACGGGGTGAGCCAAGGTCTCAATGAGTCTACATCCTAAACCCCGATTAGGATGAGAATTCACCTAGAGTCAGCCTAAACATGCGACATATAGGACTTACCTCGCCTCAGCACCTCCTTGCACATTAGTACATCTCATATATCATATGCATACGGTAAATGCACTCAATAATTGGAACACCTCATTTCCACATATCAATCAATCACAAGGGTCCTGATTATAAGGCTTAATCGTTATGACACGTCCCATTCCATGTCACACAATTTTGTCGCAAAATCAGGCGCGGCTATCTCAATCAATCAAGCATGTCCCAATTATTTACAATCCAACGGCTACGACCAACTCATCAGTCAGTGGTCATCCGGCATAACCGGGCGTCGTCCCGCTTCGTCGGGCATGGCAACTTCTACATCTAGATGGCATTCCCGAAGGAGTATCGGCTGAGCCTCCACTGCGACTGGCATGCGTTGACGTGGGGCATTTGAACTTAATCAGGCATCGCCCCCGACCTTCATCAGATGACGGGTTCCGATAGCGACGACACGTACAACCATGCTCAGCCAAGAATATCATGCTTTGCACTCAAATGCTTCCATTTCAAATAATAGATTTGACCAATTTTCTTCATATTAAAAATGCCAGGTAAAATAATTGTATTTGGTCACACGATCACATTGAACCATAAAACGTGGTATATTCTCTTTTCAAAACTCCACGATTTTATATAGTATCTAAAATATTTTTGGTGTCAAAACTCAACATTCGGTATTTTTCTAATTAAATACCATAAAATCATATTCTTGCAATAATAATTAAGAAATCAACCCCAAGCACTCGATTGCATAATTTAACACTCGATTGCATAATTTAGCACTCAATGTCACAAATCAACACATCCACGACGATCAGCGTAAAATTCTGCTAACCGGCTATCCCGGTATAATTTACGCTAACTAATAATTAATTAAATAAATTGCATTTAATTAAATAAATTGCAAATTATTTAAATTAAACCACTTAATTAATCTACATAAACTAACTAGGCTAATCTACTTGGACTAACTAATTAACCTAACTAAGCTAACAAATTTTAATCTAATTAAACTAACTATATCACCTAACTAGCCTCCAAACTAGATTAGCCTAGGAACTAACTATTCCAAGTACTCAGTTACACTAACTAACTAGTTGAACTAACTAAGGATTACACTAATATGTAATTAAGTTAAACTAATCCAACTAAGTGTAATTAGCTCCCTAATCAAAGATTAGAATGCTAACTCATTGGATTAGCAAGCAAATGAGTTCACGGCGACGGCGGTGCAATGGTAGTGAGTTCCTATGTCAACGGCGGCTCCAAAGGAGGGCCGGAAGGGGCTGAAATAGCTAACAAGCCTCACAATTGTTGCTAGTCTTCAGTTTTGCTTCTGGTTGGGCTGGCTGGTTGGGGGGCTTGGCTAAGCTAGATGAGTGGCTAGCCGGAGCTGGGATGGGTGGAGGTCGCGACTGGAGTTGGACGGCGTGGCCTAGTCGATGGTTGGCTCGGGGATGGCTCTGGCATGAGTAGTGAGGCGGACACCTAAGTATTGTGGGCTGGCCTCGCAGGCTGGAGGCAGGCGGGCGAACGGTCGACGAGGGCGATGGGCAGCTCGGATGGGCGGCGTGAGGTTTGGTAGTGGCTGGTGGCTTCGATGGGGGCTGGAGTGCACTGGAAAATGGGGGGGGGGAACAAGTAGCCAAGTTTGTCAACCAAGCAACCAATGAGAAGCTTCAACAAATATCAAGCCACTTGAGTGGTTTTGGCACCAAAGTCTTCTGCTCTTGCTATCCAAGCTTCATCCACAAGCTAATTTCCCTCCAAAACTTCACAAGACAACTCAATTTGAAGGCCAAAATTATCACCCCTGCCATCCATACGAATTTGCACCCATTTCTTCTCAATTCCTATGCAATTAACTCCAATTTGATGGCCAAAATTGCTGAGGAGGTTGCCCGTCCCAATTCCCACAATTTCCTTCACAAATTAATTAACTTTTAAGGCCAAAAAGTCCCTCAATTTTGCCCATCCGAATTTCTTGTTTTAATTTTTGCTGAATTTTGATTTTTCTGCCAAAATCACGGGCTCGCTGAAAATTCTTCAAAGGATGAGACGATGTTCTAAAAATAAATCGTGACACGCTCGAACTTGCGATTCCTAAAACCGAGTTCAATTTCGTGGTTAAAATCAACCGGATGCGATTTTAGTGTGACCTAACCTACCGGGTAGCTTTTAGGGATTTTATCGCGTTTGACTCGTGGTCGAAAATTTCCAATCCACATTTATGCATCTTTGACCCAATGGCGATGTTTGGTTTTCATAAAAAACTCAAGGTTTCAATTACGGGCACCAGGTATAAAATTGACAGGAAATTGGGTTAGTGCCTGTCGACGCAAATTTTGCAATCACGTGGAATCACCCACAATTTAATCACGTCATTCCATCAAATTTGTCACGCCCCAAACCTAGAGCACGCGGACATCCTTCGGTGGTCGATAAAATTGTGATGTCCCAGGACGCATCATCGACCCATTCGTTTTAATACACATGCGGAAGCGAACGATTACCCCTAACAGCAACTAATATGGGATAGAAACGCAGGAAACAATTTCACAACCAAAACATGCTTTTATAAACACCCCGGTTTATATACAACACTAGTCTAGCCAAAAGCCTACACAAACAGAAAAGCCTACAAGCACTCTAGGCACACGAACCCCCAACTAAGAACTTCGAGGTCTCCTGGGGACTTGGGTCCAGCATTGCACCACCAAGAGGGTCGGCTGTACCCTCACCAACAGTGACGTCTATTACCGAAGCTGGGACATCAGACTCCTATAGGGGACCCACTCTGTATATATTGAGCCTACAACGATACCATGCTCTGAATTGATGGTGTACCCTCTAAGGTAGGCCCATATCGATCCAGATGGTGGTTCTCACGAGTTTATAGACCCATACCCCGTGACCTCCGGGAACAAGGATATCAGTGACCTACTCAGTAACCCTCATCGGCCGACCAAAACGTTCCGGAGGAACTACCATATAAAGACCTGAAAAGATTGAGCCCACGACGGGGTGAGGTAATGTCTTAGCAAGTTCACCCCCTAAACTCCGACTAGGTAGGAAATACGCCTAGAGGCAGTCTATGCACATAAGATAGATGACTTACCTCACCTCTATTCCCTCTTGCAAGTCAGTACAATTCAAATACCCAATCATTCAATTCAATTCAATCCATTGATCAATCGATCCATCCATTCAATCAATTCAATTCGTTTACTACTCGCACAAGCTGATATAACTCATTGCTCTCACAAGCTGACAAATCATTGCTCACACAAGATGACAAATCAATGCTCTCTTAAGTTGACAGATCAATTTGAACCAAAAAAATTGATATTCACACTTTTAAAATCCCACGACGATATAGTCCTTAAAACCATTTTCGGTGTCAAAACCCGACACCTGTGATTTTTCTAATTAAAATATCAAAATTTCACAATTTTGGAATAATATCCAAAATCACAAGTTTTATTTAATTTGCACAATCTAGCATTCAATTGCATAAACTAACCACATCATTGCAATCGGCACAAAATTCCAGTCACCGGCTATCTCGGTATAATTTTCGAAAAATAATAAATAATTAAATAAATATAAAAAATAATTAAATAAATGCAATTTAATACCAAAAATACCAACTTAGGCTGGAAAAGCTAAATTAACTACTTAAACGGGCCTAGAAAATTTCCGAACCAATCTAGATAAATAACACGGCCTATCTAGTCCTTAATTAAACCATTCTAACCACCTAACATGCACAATTGAATACTTAAATCTCTAATCCATTATAACTAACCACCTAAACCCTATTTAGCCTAAACTAATCACCCCATAAGCATCATTAACTCCCTAAGTAGAGTTTAGCAAGTAAAATCACCAGTTTTGTGATCCAGTGAGTCCATGACGATGACAACGCGGAGACAGGTGACAAATAACCTTGTGGTGACACCAAACGGAGACCAGACAAGCTTGAAAACGGGCCTTAAAGTCCCACAGCCCTTGCTCTCTTTTGACTTTGTCCTTAGGCTGAAAGAGTTGGAACCAGCGATTGGCTGGGGTGGAATGAGCAAGGCGGGCTGGCGGAGATAGTAGTGGGTGATGACGGCCATTGGACGGCGGCGGAGACGGCTTAGGCGACTATGATGGTGACCAAGGGCTGCTGCGAGATGGCGAGGAGGCACAAGACAGGCGAGATGACAAGCAGGGAGGCGGATGGCTCACGGGCGCGAGCGAGTGGCTCCGACGGGTGTGCGACGGTGGCAGGGGGCCTCCAGCGGTGGTCGACGGGCTAGGGGGAGGGACTGCTGGTTTTCTTTGGTTCTCTTAAGCTTTCTCAAGGCCATAACAATGGATAAAGTGGCCCCAAGCTTGAAGAAGGAGTTGTTGAAGATTGGAGGGTTCCTCTTCGCCTCCAAAGTCTTCTGTTCTATCCATTTTCACTTATTGCTTGCCCTCACCACCTTGCTGTCATCCAAGGCCAATTTTGCTGCATCAAAATTCCCTTAGAAGCATCCCCAAGTGGTCCAAAAAGTTACCTCTCCCTTGGCCTACGAATTTTGGGTACTTGCCACTCAAATTGATTCAATTCCCCTATAATTGAGTTCAATTGAGGCCCCAAAAATTCAGCCAAGGTGTCATCATCAAACTCAACATTTTTCCTCATCAAGTTGTCCTACTTGAATCCCAAAAACGCGACCAAAAATGGTCATATGATTTTTCTAGTCCAAAATACCCTTACTTTGAAATTTCGCCAAAAATCCCGGTTTGTAGAAAAATCATTGGAGGATGAGTCGACGTTCCTAAGATTAATCATGACATGACAGAACTTGAAATTAATCTAGTTCAAATTTGCAGTTAATTTCGATCTAGTGCGATTTTAGCATGACCTAACTTGCCGCGTAGCTTTTAGGAATTTTTAGTGCAATTGACCCGTGGTCGATTATTTTTTAGCCACATTGTGCATCTTCATATATTGGCGACTCTCGGTAGTCGTGAAAATCTCAAGATTTCAAATACGGACACAGGGTACCAAAACGATAGAAAAATCGGTCTAGTGTCGATCGAAGAGAATTTTGCAATTAGGTGGAATCACCCACACACTAATCACATACCTTTGTAAAATGACCTATCTCCACTCTTTGATCGATTTTTAACTATGCCGTAATGACCTTTGAAGATTAGCACGGTTGAGCAGTCGATTCCTGGTTGAATTCTCAAGTTTATTGCGTTAAAATCCTTTAACAGCTTCACCAGGTAGACTAGTTATCTCGTGAGTGATCAGTTCAGGGAAAAGAACTATAGGCGTGTCGATGAAATGCCCGATTCATTCAATCGAAAACAGAACCTAAAATTCAGGATGTCACAGAATCGACCTATATCTGATCACTAATCGATTATAATGGTGCCGTATTGACCCTTGCTAATTATCACAGTCGAGTAGTCGACTTATGGTTGAATTCTCAAGTCGGTCGTGTTTATATCCCTTAACAGCTTCACCCGATAGATTAGTTATCTCGTGAGTAATTAGCTTAGAGAAAAATGACCAAAGGCACATCAATGAAAAGCCCAGTTCATATAATCAAAACAGGGTCGAAAATTCAAGATGTCATAGAAAGACTGTAACCTTTATGTATTTTTCATGGAAGGATGGCAAGTCTTTTGGAGGGAGGGAGGGGTATAGAGAGAGAGTGAGAGAGGCGAATGGAGATTTCTTTCTCTTCTGTTTATGTTTATTTTCTGACTTTTTAATGGTCGTTTGAATTTCTTTTCTTTTCTCTAATTACTCATGTACCTTTCAATCGATTGTATGGTTAGATTGGGTGAAATTTTAAGCTGGAATTCTTATTAAAGTTGGACTTGGCTGGGGCTCTTGGTGGTTCAATTTTCTTGTTGGTGCACCATGCTTTCGTGCGTTCACAGTCGAAGGTAAATTGAATTTATGGAATTATGTGTAGAATCATTTTGTGGGGTTGTAGTTAACGCAAATTATTATTATCTCAAACTTTGTAGGGTCAAGGAATGTTCAGGAGACCATTCGTATCACGCCCCGAACCTCTACGGCCGCGCGACAATCTGTGCCTATCGGACCTTCACTTATCCTTTTGTCATTCAATTGTGATGTCCTAGGAGATGTCGCCAACCCAAATCGCAATAACATTAAAATGCACAAGCGGAAATGTGAGCAAATCTCTAATCATCAAACAGTAAGGATGGTTAAAATATAGTCATATATAAATAGAAAAGCTTCATGAGTCATCATCTCATACAAATTGGGTTCAAATTAAACAGACAACTTCACATATCTGACATACCTAACCACTCCACCACAACCTCCTCCAAAAAGGGCCCGGGTAAACCTCGTCGAAAAAGGATATCGTAGTCGTAGTGCTTGAGAAGTTCCATTTAGCTCATTTGTCTCATATTCAATTCCTTTTGTGAGAACAAATACTTCAAACTTTGATGGTCAGTGTAGATCACGAACTTTTCTCCACACAGGTAGTGTCTCTAAATCTTCAAAGCGAAGATGATCGCCGCCAACTCCAGGTCGTGCATCGAATAATTCTACTCGTGAGGCCTCAATTGTCTAGATGCATAGGCTACAACTCGTCCATGTTGCATCAAAATGCAACCCAATCCTTTGAACGAAGTGTCACTGTAAATCTCATATCCTCCAGGACTGGAAGGTATCGTCAACATTGGGGCTGTCGTCAACTTGCGCTTAAGCTCTTGGAAACTCTTCTCACATTTGTCCGTCCATTCGAACTTCGCTTCCTTCTTCGCTTCCACAAATCGTTGGTGATAGCCAGCCAGTCCCAGAAAACTCCAAACTTCGGTCATCATCTAGGTCTTGACCAATTCATGACTGCTTTGATCTTGGCTAAGTCCACTGAAATTCCTTCATCTGATATCACATGACCCAGAAATGCTACTCGATTAAGCCAGAACTCGCACTTACTAACCTTGGTGTAAAGTGCGTGTTCTCGAAGGGTCAGTATACCATCCTCAGATGCTACTCATGCTCTTCCGGGCTCCTCAAGTATACCAGTATATCATCGATGAAAACTATGACGAACTAGTCCACATAAGCCTTGAACACCCTATTCATTAAGTCCATGAAAGCTGCTGGGGTGTTGGTCAACCCGAATGACATCACTGTAAACTCATAGTGGTTGTATCGCATCTTAAACGCAGTCTTCGGGATATCCTTCTTTTTGATCCTCAACTGATGATGGCCCGTCCTCATGTCTATCTTCGAGAATACTAAGGCTCCTTGAAGTTGGTCAAACAGGTCGTTTATCCTTGGCAACGGATAGTTGTTCTTGACCGTCACCTAATTGAGTTGTCGGTAATTGATGCACAGTCGCAACGATCCATCATTCTTCTTTACAAACAGCACAGGTGCTCCCCACTGCGATGCACTAGGGCGAATAAATCCCCTATCCAACAATTCTTGTATTTGCACCTTCAGCTCCTTCAACTCGGATAGCGACATTTGATACGGTGCCTTAGAGATTGATTCTATTCTAGGGCCAACTTGATGACAAACTCAATCTCCCTTTCTGGAGGCAATCCTGGCAACTCTTTTGGAAAGACATCCGGAAATTCTCGTACCACCATAATGTCCTTTAACTTTGGCTCCTCCATCGTCAAATCCTCAATTGTTGCTAGATAACCTTCGCAGCCTTCCTCAAGCAACTGTTTTACCTCAAGCGAAGAAATCAAAGGTGTAGACGATCCACCCTTGTGTCCTACAAACTCATAACTAGAGCTACTGATCAAATTGAACTATATAACCTTACTAAAACGGTCAATCGTGGCTCGCTGCTTATCAAGCCAATCCATTCCAATTATAACATCAAAATCATACATAGCCAAAATAGCTAGATCTATCAATTCCTTTCGCCTATTAATAACTATCTCACACCCTTGGCAGCCAAAAATGAATAACACCTTATCATTCATACGGGTGGAGATGCTAAGGACTATTTCCAACGGTTTCAATTCTAACCCGGCTAACTTAACAAACTGATTAGCTATAAATGAATACGTCGCCCCTGTATCACACAAAGCATATGCGGCATGCTGGTGTAAGAAAGCCGTACCTATAATCACGGCCTCAGAATCATTGGCTTCCTCTCTGGTCATCACATACATCTTACTTTGGGCTAGGGGTTGGTTCGAATTATCTTGCGGAGTGGCTCTTGATCTGTGTCCCGTGAATAGGGGTAGCGGTTGCGCTCCAACTGGTTGTCGCAGGTAGTTTTTGACATGGTGGCCTTGTTGGCCACATCTAAAGAACGCGCCTATCTAGGTGTGGCACGGTGCAGATCCATGAAACTTGCCACAGAATCAGTAACTTTGGCTCATGTGAGGTGTTGGCTTTCGAACGCCATTCTTCCTATTGGGATGGATAAGGCGTCCCAAAATTCTTAATGACCTCTAGTTACATTGAAGTCTATGAATAGGTGATGGAAGTACCATCAAGTTATTTTATGGCCATTTAATCCATAATTTGCAATAAGATATATGGCCAAGCTTTTAAGGGATAATTATGTGATAGGAGAGAAAATTCTATCATTGGCCATGTGCATCATAAATTGGAATTTATGGATTTGTGACTATAAGTTTAATGGCCTTATTATTTATGCAATTAGATATTTATTTAAATGATGATTAAGATATATTATAAAAATAAAATAAAATAAACTTGGGCCATTTAAGTTTGGACCTAGGGCCCAAGTGAGATGGGCCTAAAGTGGGCCATAAGCACGGCCCATTGTCGCACATGGAGGGGGAAGGAGGAGCCGCATGGCTTCCTCCAAGTGTCTTCAACAAGGGAGACACTTGTCTCCTTCTTAGGGACAAGTGTCCCCCATGTAAGAGAAGAAAGCATGCAATATATAAGCCACCAAAAAAGGAAGAGAGAGAGGGAGTGGCTGATGGTGGGGGGCTGTCGTCCAAGAGAGTTGCGAGAGAGAGAGAGTGAGATGCGAGAGAGAGGGAGGCCGAGCGAGGAGGAGAAGGAGCCATTGCTGCCTGCACGCCGTTCGTCCGTCGCCGGTGTGCCGCCGTTCGTGTGGTCTAGAGGCAAGTTGGGGTCCTTTGCTGCTCTTGCATGTGTGTGTGTTACATGTATGTTTGGTATAGTGTCGAATTTGAGTGATTGGAAGGGAGAAACCGAAGCTTGGATGGCTTGTTCTTGAGTGGTGTTGCTGTTTTCGCTTGAACAGTTTGAGTCAGAATGTTGTGTGAGCTTGCATGCATGTTTAGAGTCAGATTTTGGCTTCAATTTCTTCATGAAAGTTGTATCTAACATCTTAAACTACAACATAATAAAATTTGGTGGAAAATGATGGAGATTTGAGGGGTTAAACTCTCTTCCTACGGAGACCTCAGATCTGGAAAGATTTCACTGAGTCCTTTTGATGATTTTGGAATTTTTGAGGGGTTAAACTCTCTTCCTACGGTCAGATGGAAAGATTTCACTGACCTTGATTTTGCGGTTGCATGTTGATTTATGCTAGGAATCTCTTTTCGATATCTTCATGAAAGTTGTAGGGAACATCTTATACTACAACATACTCAAATTTGAAGTGAAATGAACAAGTATAACCTAGTAAATCGACTAGATCTTGAAGACTGTAATTCTGGAGATGTATTACAGGACACCCGACACTTCATGGACCTAAATGTCAACTATACTCTGGATATTTGACTTGGATCTCTTCACAAAACTTGTAGAGAACATTTTGATGTATAACATATCCAAATTTCAGAGGAAAAGAAGAAGAATAGGTAGGTGAAAACTCAGTATTTCGGAGAAGCATGTACTGGACGTTTCGGTGTTGGATCCAGAAGCTTCGTGAGACTGTAGAAAATAATCTAAAAAGAATATGACTTGGAAGTCTTCATGAAAAATGTACTTTAATGTCTTGGCTATAGCTCGGTAAAATTTCGTATTTTGGAGGTCGTATGGATATTTTAATCGAATTTCTTCGGAAACTGTGCATTCTGATTTCATCCGAAAATTATATGCTGTTTTGTGTGATTTATGGAATTATGTGAAATTTTATTTGGCTATGTATTCTACATGAAATCATCATCCTATTGTCTTGTTTATCACTTGCCTTAATTTTATGATTTTTGAGATTTTATAAATAATTAAATTTAATATTTTTGAAAATGGCACAAGCTGGAATTTAAATAAAATAAAAATAAAAAGGGCATGATAAATGGATTATTTTAATTGGCATAAATTCCATGAATTTTATTTTATAAATAATTGCACCATGTAGTATGTGTGATGAGGTCTTGATGTATGCATTGAGATGCATGTGTGAATTCAAATGCTGAACATGATTGTTGATTTCCAATACATCATATGCCATGCTAAATTAAGACCGAAATTGGTGAACATGAATAATGTTAAATGAGGAGATGGTTGTGATGGATGATGATGCCCGGAATGTATAGAGATACATTGCCGGATGACCCTGGGAGATTCAGGATGCTTGGAATGTGGGGGGCCGGAAGCCCTGTTGGAGGTCTTTGCCCGAGGGGAATGCCTCGCGATGCCAGGATTGGGGTGCGGGATGCCCGGCCAGGGAGTGTAAATGCCGGAAGCCCTGTCGGAGGTCTTTGCCCGAGGGGAATGCCTCGTGATGCCAGTTGGGATGCGAGATGCCCGGAATGTGGGGGGCCGAATGCCCAGTGGCCTGGAATGGCTGAATGCCGGAGGTTTTCTCGCATGGGATGCGAGTGTAAAATATGAGATGAAAGTGGTGATCCGAGGAAGGGTGATGTGGTGATCAAATTGAAAGTTAAAAGTGGAAATTGAACCATGCATGATGTGATGTGATATGATGATGATCACCCATGGCATGATGATATGCATGATGATGATGATGTATGATGTGATATGATGATGATCACCCATGGCATGATGATATGCATGATGATGATGATGTATGATGTGATATGGTGATGATCACCCATGGCATGATGATGATGATGTATGATGTGATATGATGATGATCACCCATGGCATGATGATATGCGTGATGATGATGATGTATGATGTGATATGATGATGATATATGATATGGCATGATGACATGCATATATGTGTATGGTATGATGATGTCATGATGATGATGACATGTGTGATATGAAGAAGTCATGATGATGATGACATGTGTGATATGATGATGTCATGATGATGATGACATGTGTGATATGATGATGCCATGATGATGATGACATGTGTGTGATATAATAATGTCATGATGATGATGATATGAATATGACATGATGATACACATGTATGTGTTATGATTGTGGTGATGATGCATGATAGTATACGCTTGGCTTCAAGGTAAGTAACGCCTGCAATGCATGTATGATTTGTGTGATGCATTGAGTGGTTATTGGATTCATTTACCTGCTGAGTGATTGTACTCACCCCTTTTGGGGAATAACATTTCAGACTAGAAAAGATACCTCTGTTGCCACTGCTATCAATAGATGAATCAAGTGGTTGGTTATGATTCTAAGGAGGAGGATAGCAAAGGGAGGAAACTTTTGGACGCCAACACTGATCAATGGACTTTAAGTATTCGACTGTTGGAGAAGATGTCGGTCATCCTTTGAAGTGTAGCCGAGTATAGAAGACTACGGCATTTTGATGTACTGACTAAAGATGTTCATCCGCTCTATGTAAATAAACGTGTTCGGCTTTAACTTATATAAGATGTTTAGTAGGTGTGCATCGTTTTCTGAATATAGGGAAGGGAGCTTGTTGGATCTTCCATGTATGAATTGCGCAAGGGACCTATCAAAAAAAAAATGTGTAGACCCCCATGGTTCTATGGACCCGCTGCAAATGAATGGTATCAGAGTGACATGTTATTAGGACAAGTGAATGGTAAGCGAATTGTGGCGACCCTAATCGGATTGGGGGCCGTCAAGGGGTGCCACATAAGATGCCTTCCTCCTTCCATTTGCTTTTTCCCAAACCGACAGTTATCCTTACTGGTAGTAAAGCGTGACCTAATGCGACTGTTCACTCGGCCATATCCCTCTTAATCGGTTGAGCTCTCTCATAAAGCTCATCGTAGTCCTTTAGGTTTAGAGGCACCAACTGGCTTTGGATTTCAGGTTTCAGCCCATCTCAGAACCTCCTAGCTTGATCCATAGGATCCTCAATCATCCTTGGAGCATACTTCGATAGCTCTGAGAACTTAGCCTCGTGCTGGTCCATGGATAAGTAATTCTAGCAAAGTCGCAGAAACTCTGACATCTTCTACTCCCAGGCGCACTTGGAAAAATATTTCCCATTGAATGCTTCCACGTACATGCCCCAAGTTGGAATGGTACCTTCAGGAAAGACTCTTCTCCAAGTGGCCTCCCACTAATTGTTTGCGTTGCCTTGCAACTAGTAGACTACCAGGGTCACCTTCTCCTACTCCATACACTTCAACAAGGCAAAGGCCTTCTCTAACTCCTTAATCCACGAGGCAGCAACCTCAGGATCACCCTTCCCCATGAACTAGGGTGGCTTCAACATAAGGAACTACTCCACCAACCTCTAGTTCTCGTTTCTAGTTAACGGGTCCTCGCGGTGAGTAGTGGCAGTAGTAGCCTGCAGTTGAGCCTGCTACCCCATCAAGTTCCCTATAGTTTCTAGGGCTTGTAGAATCCTATCAAACCAAGGGTCCTCGTGTGCCCCGCTTTAGCCATTAGCTAGCCTAGGAGCTACCCTTCCTTGCTGCATCCTCGACTCCGGGCTAAGCTCCACCCACAGCTGATTCCACTGTCCCCAACAATATAGTTAGGAATTCAGAATCACAATTTAGCAAGATAATCAGCAATCACACACATCTTGTAAATGTTCCTATCTAACTATGCCATGATCTCAACATGCCTTATCACTCCAGGTATTGACCATGCTCTAATACCAAGCCGAGTGGGGATGTCACACCTCAAACCAATACGGCCACGTGACAACTCGCGCCCATTGAACCTTTACTTATCTTTTAGTCATTCGATCGCAATGTCTCAGGAGGCGTCGCCGACCCAAATCGTAATAATATTAAAATGCACAAGCAGAAACATGAGCAAATTTGTGACATCCTGAACTTCGGGTTCTATTTTCGATGTAATAAGTTGGGCTTTTCATCAACGCGCCTATAGCTCTTTTTCTTGAGCTAATCACTCACAGGATAACTAGTCTATTAGGTAAAGCCATAAAGGAATCAAAACGCAAGAGATTTGAGAATTGGACCAGGAATCGACTGCTCGACCGTGCTAATCTGCAGAGATCATTACGGCACAGTTAAAAATCGATCAGAGATTAGAGATAGGTCGATTTGACAGAACCGTGTTATTAAGTGTGGGTGATTCCACCTAATTGCAAAATCCTTGTCATTGGCACTAGACTAATTCCTTTGTCGTTTTGGTACCTTGTGTCCACATTTGAAATTTTGAGATTTTCACAACAACTGAGGGTTGCCAATGTGTCGAAGATGCACTTTGTGGATCGAAAATAATCGACTACAGGTCAATTGCACTAAAAATTCCTAAAAGCTACTTGGTATGTTAGGTCATGCTAAAATCGCACTCGATTGAAATTAATTGCGAATTGGAACCTAATTTCAGAAATTGAAAGTTTTGTCATGTCACGATTCATTTTAGGAAAGTCAACTCATCCTCCAAAGATTTTTCTACAAACTGGGATTTTTGGCGAAAAATTAAAGTTAGGCCGTTTTGGACCGGGAACTTCAAGGTACCCTTTTTTTATCGCACTTTTGGCCATCAAGTGGGAACTTTGGGCAAGGAAAAATGTGAATTTAAGTGTGGGCACCTTGGTTGAATTTATGGGCATCAAATTGGATTGATTGGAAGAGGAATTGAATGGAATTGGTGAGGAAATGTCCAAATTTCGTAGGCCTTGTGGGGTGCAACATTTCAGCCATCTTGGGAAGCTTCTTGGGGAAGTTTTGGGAGAGAGAAAGTGGCTGTGGGTGAGGCTGAGCAAGGTGGGGCAGTCACTCAAGTGTTTGGGCATGTGTTGAAGCCTTTGGAGGCCATTTGGGGTCCCCCCCTTCAGCTGAGCCTTCTTCTTCCTCTTAACCCTTGCTTTCTCCATTGTTGTGCTTGTTAAAGAGCTTGAGAAAAATAGAGAATAGCCAGCAGCTTCCCCATTTAGTCGAGACAGCCACTAGCGAGCAAATCGAGCAGCCGAGCACCGCTCGAGCTCCTGCGCGCTAGCCCGCACGCCTGCATGTCCCTGTCCGCTCGAGCTGCTGTTTTGGAGCATTCGAGCCGCCTTTTGCCATCGTCCAGGCCATTGGAGCAGCCGCCGTCGCCCGTTGTCGCCCGTTGCAGCCACCAATCTGCCCGTTTTGTCGTTTTAGCCGCTGGTTCAAGCTCGCTCAGCCTAGGACAGAACTGGAAGCCCAGCCCAGGACAGAACTGGAAGCCCAGCCCAGCCTAATCATGAGCCTTCGTGGGTCGTTTTGGGCCTCTTCCAAACCTTGTTTGGTGCCGTCGCAATGTCGTTTGTCGCCTGTCTCCGCGTTGCCGTCGTTGTGGACTCACCGAATCGCAAAACCGGTGAGTTTACTCACTAAACCTTGCTTAGGAGGTTAATTATGCTTAAGGATTGATTAGATTGGCTTAAGAATGGATTAGTGATCATCTGGAATGGTTAGATTAGCCTTAGAATGGATTTGTGTGAATCTAATTAGTGAGATTAGCACCATTGAGGATGGATTAGTCCAAATCAGTTGACTTTCTACAGGTTTGATCGCTAAACCCTCGCCGTCGCCATTTTTGTGGATTGAATTGTGTTGAGATTTTGAGGTCGATTCCTTCTTGACAAATGTTTTAGACATCTTCAGCTATGACATATTTTACTCATGATTTTTAGAGATTTAAAAGTATGAGATTTCAATTCTATCATTTGCAAACAAAATCTCAGACTGTCCTAGAATTTGTGACCTTTTGGGATTCTAGGGATTTTTATCAACTCTTAGGATTGGAATTTCAAAATAGTTTCTCACAAAAGTTGTTTGTCACATTTTTTAGTTTAACATACTCAAATTTTAGATCAAATAAACAAGTTTTGGACCTTGAACCAAAATGGTTTTGGAAAACAGACTTTTTGAAAACGGACCCAGTTTTTTGTATTGGATTGAGAGATTTACTAGGCTTAATCTAGAAGGATCTAGGTTAAGGTGTCATCATGAAAATTGTTTATTTATATGTCCTTTACAACATATTCAAATTTGGGAATTTTCCGAACTCGTTTATTAAGTTTCTAGATTTAAACTTGGAGATGCACGAGTGGACCGTTCTGCTGGTTATGACCGATTATAGTTTGGTGATATTTCTTGATGCTTTGCTTGCTGAAAATTGCATATTTGGTGATGTGGTTGCTTTATGATATGCTTAGTTTATGCAATTGAGTGCAATTGAATGGTGATTACACTTGGCTACGCCAGAAGACCGCGAACATCGAGTAGGCCGTGCCCATCGGGTCGTGATTACACCTGGCAACGCCAGAAGACTGCCGAAAATCGAGTAAGCCGTGCCCATTCGGCCGTGATTACACTTGGCTATGCCAGAAGACCGCCGAACATCGAGTAGGCCGTGCCCATTGGGCCGTGATTAAAATTGGAGCGCGTGATTGAAATAGAGTGAGACATTCTAATTGTTGTGTGCATTTGATTATATGCATTATGATACGAATTGTACTAACGTGCAGGGAGGAACTATGGCGAGGTGAGTCTCATTGATTGTGTGGTTAGATTACCTTTAGGCATATTTCCTTCCTAATCGGGGTTTAGGGCGTGAACTCGCTGAGATTTATATCTCACCCAATCGTGGGCTTAACCTTTCAGGTTCCTAGTGTGAAGAACCCACAGCTTAAGGCGGAAGGGTCAAGAGCATGGGTGGCTCAGTAGTTCTTTCTAGAGATAGATCTCCTGAACTTAGACCCTAGAGTTGGCCTTTGTATATAAACTAGTTTGGTTATATAAAAAGTGTTTTGTGCATTTGTTTCTTGCTTTACTATCCCATGCTGTTTGTTGTCAGGGGTATTTGTTTGCTTCCGCATGCGCATTAAAATGAATGGGTTGGTGATACGTCCTAAGACGTCGCAAATTTATCGACCATTGAGGGATGGGCATGTGCTCGAGGATCGGGGTGTGTCATCCCTGCCATTTAGTGGTATCAGAGCTGGTTGATAGTTAGAGTGATAAGGTGCGATGGTTTATGGGATAGTTGGTAGGAACGGTCTTTATTTTATACTAATGCATCTCGATGATAGCTGTTTGGTGGCTTGTTTAGTGTGATCGCTCAGTTTCCAATTCTGTATGGAATTGGGAGCCGGTTTTGTAGACAGTCTACATATTGAGTGATTAGGAGCAGAGGACTCCTAGGAAGAGATCGATGGGACTAGTGACTCGAGGTAGGATGCCAACTAGGATCGGTACCCGAGGTGGTCATGGTAGAGTGCAAGCTGAGGCTAGCGCTAGTGGTGTAACACTGCCTCCAGTTGGTGCTGGGGTAGCAGCCCCAGGTGATCCCAGAATCGACGGGATCATGCAGGTGCTAGAGACGCTTGGAAACTTGATAGGGCAGCTGGCCTAGAATTAAGTTGCTGTTGTTACAGCCGTTGCTACTGTTGCCATCGCTACCGCCGCTGATGCTACTGCTGCCGCACCCGCAGCTGCACCTGCTGAAGTTTCAACTGGGAACGTGGTTGTAAGGATAGAGAGACCGATACACAAGTTGGTGGAATAGTTCTTGAAGTTGAACCCGCCAAGGTTCACTGGCGCAGGATATCCCGAGATTGCATCACTTTGGATCCAAGACCTGGAGGAAGCCTTCGTACTTCTGATGTGCACTGAGGAGGAGAAAGTTGTCTTGGCAGTATACCGGCTGTAGGGCAATGCGAATACTTGGTGGAGGGTCACCAGAGGCACGGTATTCCTAGAAGGCGTAGTTCCGGTGTGGAACGCCTTCCTCAGAGACTTTAATGACAAGTACTTTTCTGGTAATGCCCGAGAGTAGAAGATGGAGGAATTACAGCGCCTCCGTTAAGGGATTATGATCGTGGACCAGTATCAAGCTAAGTTTGCCGAGCTGTCTTAGTATGCACCAAGACTAGTGGAAGATCCTGAAGACAAAGCTCGGAGTTTTAGGAACGGCCTCTGACTATAGCTGAAGAACCCGCTGGTGCTGCTTGACCTAAAGGATTATAATGAGATTTATGGTCAGGCCTAGATGATAGAGAGAAGTTTGAGTGAGCAAGCCGCCTCGTCTAGGTTGAGGTTCAATTCGAAAAGGGGCGGAATCCGGTTTGGGAAGAAGCTCATGACTGGAGGAAGGTTCCATGTTCGGCCCAATAGGAAGGGTGGAATAAGTAAGTCAACGCCGAGCCATATGGGCATATGTCGCTTCTGCGGAAGATGACACGAATCAGCCCCTTGCCATTCTAGGCCGGGTGCTTGTTTTGAGCGTGGCCAGCAGGGTCACATAGCCATAAATTGTCCTAGAAGAGAAAGGGGACCACAGCAGTTGCCACCACCACCACCACCGCCACCACCGATGGATCAGATTAAGGGGTTAGCACTGCAGGGTGGACAAAACAGACCTCCAGCGTAAGGACAAGTGTATGCCATCACTAGAGGACAGGCAGAGGACTTGCCTGATGTGATTATATGTATGGTCTCATTGAACGACCATACTGCTTATGCTTTATTTGACCCTGGCGCCACTCATTCCTTTATAGCTGAGTAGTTCGTTAAGCTGGTAGGATTGAGTCCTGAGTTGTTGGAGTTAGTGGTTAGTATATCTACATCGTTAAAGGATAATATGTTTTCTGCATTGGGTTGTTCTGGTTGCAAGTTAGTGATTGGTGAGCGAGAGGGGAGGATAGATTTGTTAGTCCTAGCCATGTTTGATTTCGATGTGATAATTGGTATGGATTGGCTCACCAAGCAAAGAGCTAAGATGAACTACTATCACAAGGCGATTTAGTTTAACCCGTTAGCAGGTGAGAGTTTCGAATTTATTAGAAGTCCAGGAGGACCCTCGATTACCTTAATCTCGTCGCTTAAGGCAACCTATTTGTTAGAGGGGGGTTACCAAGGTTACCTGGCGACTGTCGTAGATGTTGGTGAAAACTTCCTTATTTGTTTTGAAGCTGACAAAACGTTTCCATCAGTCTAGTCTGAAGATTTGCAGATTCTTCCGTCAAAGTTTGAAGATCGCCAGACAGCCAGACTCAAGATTTAAAGTTTGCCCTCATTGACAGTTTTCAGATCAACGAAGAAGACTTATTCAGAATCGAGTATTTCTTTAAGGATTTGATTCTCACAACTAAAGAAGTTCTCACGACTGGAGATAGGATCTCAAGATCTATTATTCATTTTGAAATCAATACGAGTAAATTGGATCTGTTGATTGGCAAAGTATACTTAGAAGGTTTTACTTATGGAAACCTAGATCCTGGTTGTATGGATGAGCATGATTGGTGGGCTATCCTCACATTCCTTAAGTAACTCGAGATCTCCCTAATTGATTCTATCCAACGAGTAGATTAGAAGAACTCCTTTGGAAGGTGCCAACGGATATGAAGGCATGGAGGAGTATATAAGGAAGACGCTCTAGTTATTCGAGTGTGTGCGCGATAGATAAATTCCAAAGTATGAAGCTCCTTGTTCTTTGCTGATTCATTTGTTGAGTGAAAATTTGTACTCAAAAGAGAGTTTAGACATTTGTGAGGCCTTGAGAAAGTGTAGCAGAGTCTCTACACTGTGGAATCAAGGACGTGATACTGTAACGACTCTTTTGATTCATAGTGAAATCCAGCCGGTGGGCTGTCAGAGCGGGAGAGTGGACGTAGGCTTGGATTAAGCCGAACCACTATAAACTTTGTATTCTTATTCTCTTCCTTAAACTCTTTTATTTTGCTCGCAACTCTATTTAATTGTTAGAGTCTAATTTTCTCTACAAAGTCTATTATCAACGAGACTCAGGTGAAAAGTAAAGTTTAATACTATATTTTGCAAAAGTTATTTGTACACCTATTCACCCCCCTCTAGGTGCTCGTACTAGCACTATCAATTGGTATCAGAACCTGTGTACTCATTTAGATTGAAGTGTTTTTACCTCAGAGTTAAAGATCCATGGCTAGTATGTTGGCTCCAGGTTTGGTTGAAGGGCAAAGCAACACCAGATCGCGTTATTTTGATGGAAATGAATACATCATATGTAAAAACAAGATGAAAGCTTTCCTAAAATCGAAAGATCCTCTATAATGGGGTGTGGTAGACAAAGGAATCATTCCTAAAGTTACAACAGTCTCAGAAAGGGGAAAAGAAGTTGCAGAGGCTAGCGAGATGACTTAGGAAGAGATAACCAAGAGACAAACTCTTGATGCAAAAGCAATTTACTCCTTATATTATCCATTATCTCCAACTGAATATAACAGAATATCTTCTTGTGAAACAACTAAAGAAGTGTGGGATAGGCAGCACATTATGTATGAAGGGATTGATCGAGTGAAAGAAACCAGAATTAACATTCTGCTCGGTCAATATGAAGCCTTCAAAATGAAGTGAGGAGAATCTATCACTGACATGTTTAGTCGTTTTACAGAAATCGTGAATGGTCTTGAGTATCAAGGTTAACCAATCTTAGGACCCATGAAGGTTAACAAATTGTTGCGTGGACTTTCCAAAGATTGGAATCACATAAAGACACCAATAAGGGAAACACAAAGGATCATGCTACTCTCCGTTGACGAATTGGTTGGCACTCTTTAGTCTTATGAAGTGGAGCAAATCAATGAAGATGAAGATCCCAAAGGTAAAAAATCTATTGCTTTAAAATCTAATGATGATTCTAATGTTACAAATTCCGAAGAGGATATGAATGATGAAGAGCTTGCTCTCATGATAAGAAGGTTCAGAAAACTGAACAAAAAGGGAAGAAGATTCAATTGGAAGAAATAAAGCTCTCAAAAGTTTCAAAATAAATCAGCTGAGGACAATGAATCCAATAAAGATGTGATTTGTTTTGAATACAAGAAAAATGGACACATTAGACCCAACTGTCCCTTGTTGAAGAAAAAGAAAGGAAAAACTGAGAAATACAGAAAGGCACTCAATGTAGAGACTTGGAGTGATACCGAATGCGAAGACAGTGACGATGATTATGTTAATATTTGTTTAATGGCAAAATCAGAATCAGATTCAAACTCTGAGACAGATACAGACTCAGACTCAGATAGTGAAATCGAGGTAAGTAATTTAAAAATTCATACTAAAGTCTCTAAATATATTGATGAACTGTGTCTTAGTCTCAAAACCTCTCTTAAGAGAATTTCTGAGCTAAAAAGGGAAAATTCTACACTGAAACAACAGGAGAATATAACCATCGCCTGCGGTGGCGCAACTGGCTTCGGGCCCTCTCCCCCTCACGAAGGGGAGGGGTTCGAATCCCAGAGGCGTCGCGTTCACGCGACTCAAACGTGGCTGGGTCTGTGGTGGTGGCTTAGTCCGCCCAAGGTTTACGTCTAGGCTACCGGCCGACAGCGGTTCCCGGGTCATAAAAAAAAAAAACAACAGGAGAATATTTGGAAAGAAAAGTTCGAAAATCTAGATAAAAGTTTTATTACTTTGAAAGAAAATGCAGACTCTCTTTCAAAATAAAATACACTTTTGAAAAATGATATTTCAAGTATCTCAAAAAGATTTTCTATAGGACCTGAGAAATTGGAAAAGATTCTTTTAACACAAAGACCTTACTTTAACAAATCAGGCTTGGGAATGACTTTTGAAACTATTCCTCTAATTGATTTTCCAAAAGTAAAGGAAATAATCAAACAGAGACCTACAAAGGCCTTCTATAGAAATCATTTTCAAAAAGTCTTTGTAAAACCCGTTGACCGTAGTGTTCTTAAATGTTCTAAATGCAATAGCTCAGAACACTTTGAGAAAAAATGTCCCATGATTTGGAAGCCTGTTAAGAAGGATTGGGCAAAGACCGTATATTGGACTAACTCCATTGGACCCAAGAAAGGGTGGGTACCAAAGAAAGCTTGAGTTTCTTTTTTAGATGCAGGTCACTATCAAGAAAAATGTCAAATGGTACTTGGATAGTGGATGCTCAAGACATATGATAGGAGATTCAAGTTGTTTCATAAAGCTTATGCAAGTTAATGGTGGAAAAGTTTCATTTGGTGGAAATAGCAAAGGAAGAATTGTCGGATGTGGAACAGTAAAGATTGGAAGTCTCACAATAAACAACGTCTCTTTAGTAGAATGACTCAATTACAACTTGTTGAGTATAAGTCAACTGTGCGACACAAGGTTCAAAATCAATTTTCAAGAAGGAATATGTTCGGGAACCAGTAAAGACTTCTCTCAGACCTTCATTGGACGAAGACATGGGAACATCTATTTCTTGGACATCAAACTAGAAAAATCTCAATATCTAATTTCAATTCAAGAGGAAGCTAATTTCTGGCATCGAAAACTTGGCCATATCAACATGAAGGAAATTGTCAAGATCTCTTCAAAGAAGCTTGTTTGTGGGCTACCCGACCTGGCATACCAAAAATCTGAATTATGCACACCATGTGTGCTAGGAAAACAGGTTAGAAGTTCTTTCAAACCAATAAATCAAGTTTCCACTAATCGTGTGCTGCAGCTCTTGCATATGGATCTCTTTGGACCAACTAGAACTCAAAGTATTGGTAAAAAGAAATATTGTCTAGTAATAATGGATGATTATTCACGATTTACTTGGGTATACTTTCTTACAAGTAAGTTTGAAACCTTATCTTATTTTTTGAAGTTTGCTAAGAAAGTACAGAATGAGAAAAGGTATGTTATTTCAAATATACGAACAGATCATGGAGGTGAGTTTGAAAATCAAGACTTTGCTAAATTCTGTGATGAATTTGGTTTTCAACATATGTTCTCCTCTCCATACACTCAAGAACAGAATAGAGTTGTGGAAATGAAGAATAGATCGTTGCAAGAAATGGCTAGAACACTTTTAATTGAAAGCAACATTTTTTCACGTTTTTGGGCTGAAGCAGTTTCTACAGTATGCTATATCATTAACAGAGTTTTCTTAAGGCCGATTATAGAGAAAACTCCCTATGAGTTATTCAAAGGAAAGAAGCCAATTGTTTCCTATTTTCATGTGTTTGGTTGCAAATTTTTTATATTGAAAAATGCAAATGATCGAATTGGTAAGTTTGGGAAAAGTCAGATGAAGGAATCTTCCTTGGATATTCAACCACCAGCAAAGCTTACAGAGTATACAACAAAAAAACTCAATCCGTGGAAGAATCAATTAATGTCAAATTTCAAGACCTTATACAAAATCAATCGATCCAGACTTAACCTAAAGAATCTGATACTGCTCCAGACTCTATAAAGTCAAATTCTCCAGAAGTAGCTCAGACTTCAGAAGGTCATCAACAAATAAATTTTGAAGAATCAAATGAAGAAAAAGATCAGCAGACTGTCAAACCAACCAAGAACTGGAAGCACAAGTCTAGTCATCCCAAAGAACTCATTATTGGTCACATTGATGAAGGGATTCGTACAAGATCCAAAAGGCATGAAGAGTTTAGCACTGTGGCTCTTCTTTTTGAAATAGAACCCAAAAGCATAGAAGAAGCTTTAACTGATGAAAGCTGGATTGAAATTATGCAAGAACTCTAGTAGTTCAGTGTTAACGATCTTTGGGTATTAACTCCTAAACCAAAAGGTAAATCTATTATTGGAGCTAAATGGGTTTTCAGGAACAAGATGGACGAGAAAGGAAAAGTTATAAGGAACAAAGCAAGATTCGTGGCCAAAGGATATACGCAAAAAGAAGGAATATATTATGATGAGACTTACGCACCAGTAGCAAGGTTAGAAGTAATTAGATTATTACTTGCTTTTGCTTATTATAAGAATTTCAGGTTATTCCAAATGGATGTCAAAAGTGCATTCCTGAATGGATTTATCCAAGAGGAGTCTATGTGGAACAACTTCCCGGTTTTGAAGACCCGAGGAAACCGGACTCTGTATTTAGACTGAAAAAGGCGCTATATGGTTTAAAGCAAGCACCTCGAGCTTGGTATGACAAGTTAAGTAACTTTTTAATCTAAAATGGCTTTGTTAAAGGTAAAGTAGACACTACTCTGTTTATTAAAAGAGAAAGTAAAAACTTTATACTTGTTCAAATCTATGTTGATGATATTATTTTTGGATCACCTAACGAAAATCTGTGCAAGAAATTCTCTAAGTCTATGTAGGATGAATTCGAGATGAGCATGATGGGTGAACTATTATTCTTTCTCGGACTACAAGTGAAACAATTGAAGGAAGGAATTTTTATTCACCAAGAAAAATATGCTAAAGAACTTGTTAAAAAGTTCGGTTTGGAGAATTGCAAAAAGACTGATATACCAATATCAAGTTCTTCGAAGTTAGACAAAGATGAAGGAGGAAAGAAAGTTGACCAGAAGCTATACAAGAGTATCATTGGTTCACTTCTTTATCTTACTGCCTCTAAACCTGATATTTTGTTTAGTGTTTGCATTTGTGCCAAATTTCAATCAGATCCTAAAGAATCTTATCTAAGTGCTGTGAAACACATCATCAAATACGTTGCAATAACATCTACGTTAGGTCTATGGTATCCTAAAGAATGAGACTTACTCTTATTAGATACTCAGACGTAGATCTAGCAGGATGCAGAGTTGATAAAAAGAGCACCTCGGGCAGTTGTCAATTGCTTGGAAACAGGACAATATCTTGGTTCTTAAGGAAGCAAAGTACTGTAGCTCTCTCAACAGCAGAAGCAGAGTATGTGGCTTTTGGAAGTTGTTCTCAAATCTTATGGATAAAACAATAGCTAAGAGACTTTGGAATCGAAGACTCATGCACTAAGATTAAATGTGACAATACAAGCGCGATTAATCTCACCAAGAATCTAATTCTTCACTCAAGAGCAAAGCAAATGGACATTCGACATCACTTTATTAGAGACCATGTTCAAAATGGAAAAGTCTTGATTCAATTCATTGACTCAAAGAATCAGCTGGTAGACATTTTTACAAAGCTATTGGAGAAAAATCAATTTGAGTCTATTTGATCCAGACTGAAGAAGCTTAGACTTGAGGATAAAAGTCTAAAGATGCTCAGACTCAGAAGATCAAGGAACACGACTGTAAGTTATTTCAGTTTTAGAAATTTATCTTTCGGATAAAAACTCGAAAAGGTACGATTGTTTATTAATCTGCAATTGATTGATGTTATCTTCCCAAGTTTTTGTAATTATAGCAATCATTCCTTTTCGAAAAAGAAGTTATCCGTTTGACAGTTATCTATTTTCAAAAAGGCAGTTATTTTTTAAAAGGCATTTTTCCATTTGTGACGATCCGTATACCCCATTTCGATTGCCTTATATACTGTTTGTCTTCTTCTTTTTTACTCACAAACCCTAGAAGCACAAAACATCACCTTCTTACTTTTACTCTCTAGTTTAATCCTCAAAGTTTTCATCTTTCTCGCGAATCGAGTTCAGAATCTCTCAAAGACTATGAGAATGTCTTTCCAAAGAAAGTCTTCAAGGATTGCAAGTAGGAGACCACAGCATATGCGTGAGGGTCCTACGCAACAACAGAGTCCACAACATTCTCAACCGCGCCATTCTCCTTAGGCTAGACCACATAATGTTCAGCAACATCAAGCAGAGGAAGAAATTATTGAGGATGCCGAACCTGTAAGAACTCAAAAGCCTGCTTTTAACTTCAAACTCTACTCTGCCTTAAAGGATGGAGGTTCTCCAATTTTGTTCATTGATGAATTTTTGAAAGAAAAAGGGTATCGAAATGAAACCCACTTTTTACAAACGATGGAACGTTTGGGGATTGCTCTTGCTGGCTCGGCAGAAAGGGCATTTGTGAATTTCCCAAGTGATCCACGTGTTGGAAGATTTAGTCAATCTGATGGAAATGATGATGAAAAGATGTTCACTCATTGTAAGCCTAGAATGGGTGTTGCTATGAATATTCGTGCAAAAAGAGTAGATCTGTTTCGTTCTAAGGAACACAAGTGAACTTACTCTAAGTTACTGAAGCGAGGGGTGATGAACCCAAGGAGTGTGGATTTTGATTTTCTCGATTCTTTGAACGTGAAGTTGCGGGAGAAATTTACATTACTTCAACTTAAACGATTTTGCTCTGAAACTACTGTAGCCTATCCAGAACTTACTGTATATTTCTATTCCAATCTAAGCTTTTTGGATGTGAATAGATTTTCTTTCAGTGTTAGAGACAAGGACTATGTGGTTGATATGGACACTCTGGCTAATGTGATTAGAGTAGAGAAAGGGATGTTCCAATCAATTAGTGTGTCTATTGGTCGAGCGACTGTGGAGCTTGTTCGAGATGGAATGGCAGAAGGCAGAATTTTGTATTTGAGGATGAGTGCCTCAAATGTCTTGCTTCACAAGATTGTGATTAACTGTCTTAGACCCAAATCCACATCAAAGACTGATGTCTCCAACTCAGAAGTGAAGTTGATGTATGCTATCAATGCTGGTAAAAAATTTTCTCTACCGTACACTATCATGTTTCACATGTATAGATCAATGGTGAAGGACAATGATCAACTTCCTTATTCAGCACTTGTTAATCAACTATTCAGACACTTTAACATTTAGCCTCCCAAAATTCCGTGTGTTCGAACATGTGATCAAATGGTGGTGGGACTGAAAATGGTTTCAAAGATGCGTCTTAAGGAGCTAAACAAGGCGTTGGAGCGATTTAAGGAGAAGACTCCTGTTAAGTCTCGTCAAGACTCTATGGCTGGAAAACGGAAAGGCAAGGAGCCAATGATAGCTCAATCAAAAAGAAGAAGAGCACTCATCTTGCAGGATGAAGAAGATGAGGATAATGTTACCATTTCCGCTCTTGCCTTAAGGAATTTACAGCATTTTGTTTCAGAGACGAAGGATAGAGAGGACCGAGAGGAAACAGAGCAGAGGAGTGAAGAGAGAGAATCGTTGGGGAAAGAAGAAGAGGAAGAAAGAATTGCAGAAGAAGAGCAAAGAGGAGAACAAGATCATCATGTCACTGAAGAAGAAGCAAAGCATGAAGAGTACTTCTCTCCACCTGAAGGCACTGAAACAGGGGGAGCTGCTGAGAAAAGAGGTACTTCTTCACTTGCTTTTACTAGTGATGTCAGTCATTCTCCTATTGATCCAGAAGATGTATATGCCTCTCAATTTCTTGAAGAAGGTCATGAGGTTTCATCTCCGAATCTGGGTGCTCATGCTAAAATGCCATCATCTGCCAATACTCCTCAAACTGATCATGCTGAAGCAAGCACTCAAACTGACAACTCAGCAGACTTTGGAAGACTGCTTGATGTTCTTATGGAGATGTGAGGTTAGATTTATGCCTTGGGATGCGAATTCAGAATATGCAGAATGCTAATCAAGCCTCTTCAGTTTCTTTGCACAATCAAGTTCAGGCCCTTAATCTTCAAGTTCAAGCAACTGCCAAGGGTGAGGAAATAGAACAACTGAAGGAGGATCTAAGAAAGCTAGAGGAGACTGTCAAGTTGATGGAAGATTTCTAGCTTATTCGCATTCCAAAACAATCTTAATCCAATTCTCTTTTTCTTCTCTACCTTTTTAATGTTGACAAAAAGGGGGAGAAGTTGGTGCAGATTTGATAGATTTGATTTGATTTGACTTTGATTTCTTGTCTGGTTCTGATTGGTATGGATAGTTTGGATTGTTGTTTTTGGATTGTGTTTTGATCATTTAAATGTTTGCAGTACATTAAGCAGTGTTGGTATTCATGGCAAAGATAGTTGTTTTTACAGGACTAACTTATTTCCTGTGGATGCAGATTCGATACTATCTTTATCCAAACTCATTTATCTTTTATGAGATATCCTTGTTTGCTTGAGTATTATCTTACAAGTCAAAAACATCAAAATCTGTAGGAAAGTTTTATCACCATAAAAAAGGGGGAGATTATTGGAGAAAACTTCCTTATTTGTTTTGAAGCTGATAAAACGTTTCCATCAGTCTAGTCTGAAGATTTGTAGACTCTTCCATCAAGGTCTGAAGATCGCCAGACCGCCATACTTAAGATTTAAAGTTTGCCATCATTGACAGTTTCTAGACCGACGAAGAAGACTTATTCAGAATTGACTATTTTTTTTAAGGATTTGATTCGAGCGGCTAAAGAAGTTCTCATAGCTGGAGATAGGATCTCAAGATCTATTATTCGTTTTGAAATCAATACGAGTAAATTGGATCTATTGATTGGTGAAGTATACGTGGAAGGTTCTACTTATAGAAACCTAGATCCTGGTTGTATGGGCAAGCAGCATTTGTGGGCTATCCTCACATTCCTTAAGTAACTCGAGATCTCCCTAATTGATTCTATCCAACGGGTAGATTGGAAGAACTCCTTTGGAAGGTGCCAATGGATATGAAGGCATGGGGGAGTATATAAGGAAGACGCTCTAGTTATTTGAGTGTGTGCGCGATAGATAAATTCCAAAGTCTGAAGCTCCTTGTTCTTTGCTAATTCATTTGTTGAGCGAAAATTTGTACTCAAAAGAGAGTTTAGACATTTGTGAGGACTTGAGAAAGTGTAGTAGAGTCTCTACACTGTGGAATCAAGGACGTGATACTGTAACGACTTTTTTGATTCATAGTGAAATCCAGTCGGTGGGCTGTCAGTGCGGGAGAGTGGACGTAGACTTGGATTAAGCCGAACCACTATAAACTTTGTGTTTTTATTCTCTTCCTTAAACTCTTTTATTTTGCTCACAACTCTATTTAATTGTTAGAGTCTAATTTTCTCTACAAAGTCTATTATCAACGAGACTTAGGTTAAAAGTAAAGTTTTATACTATATTTTGCAAAAGTTGTTTGTGCACCTATTCACCCCCTCTAAGTGCTCGTAGTAGCACTATTAGTGGATACAATAGTTGAGGAGCCGAAGATCGAGGACATCGTGGTAGTTCAAGAATTTCTAGATGTGTTTCCAAAGGAATTGCCAAGTTTGCTGCCAGAGAGAGAGATTGAATTCGTGATCGAGTTAGCACCTGGGACAGAGCCAATCTCTAAGGTTCCTTACCAGATGGTGTTGTTTGAGTTGAAAGAACTAAAGGTGCAGTTGCAAGAGTTATTGGATAAGGGATTTATACGTCCAAGTGCATCACCTTGTGGAGCACCAGTTCTGTTCGTGAAAAAGAAAGATGGTTCGTTGCGTCTGTGCATCAACTATCGCCAACTCAATCAGATGATGATCAAGAACAAGTATTCACTACCGAGGATCGACGGCTTGTTTGACTAGCTGCAATGAGCGTCGATATTTTGAAAGATCGACTTGAGGACAGGGTATCATCAGCTGAGGATTAGAAAGGAGGACATACCGAAGTTAGCGTTTCGTACTCGATATGGCCATTATGAGTTCACTGTAATGCCGTTTAGTTTGACAAACGCCCGAGCTGCTTTTATGGATCTGATGAACCGAGTGTTTAAAGGGTATTTGGATCAGTTTGTGATTGTGTTCATCGACGATATTCTGGTGTATACGAGAAGTTCAGAGGAGCACAAGAGGCATTTGAGGATGGTACTCCAGACCATGAGAAATCAAGAGCTGTACGCCAAGTTCAATAAGTGCGAGTTTTGGTTGACTTGTGTAGCATTCCTAGGTCATGTGATTTCAAGTGAAGGAATCTTCGTGGATCCAACCAAGATCGAAGCAGTTATCAATTGGCCAAAATCGATAACAGTGATAGAGATCAGAAACTTTTTGGGTTTGGTAGGGTACTACCGACGGTTTGTGGAAGGATTTTCAGCATTAGCTTCGCTGTTGACTCGACTGCTGAAAAAGGAAGAGGAATTTGTGTGGATAGACAAGCGCAAGCGTAGTTTCCAAGAGCTTAAGCAGAAGCTAACTACCGCACCTGTGTTGACCATTCTATCCGGTTCTGGAGGATACGAGATCTACAGTGATGCGTTGTTTAAAGGACTAGGTTGTGTGCTGATGCAACATGGTCGGGTTGTTGCATACTTGTCTCATCAGTTGAGACCTCACCAGCTGAAATACCCGACACATGACTCAGAACTCACAGCAATTATTTTCGCTCTGAAGATTTGGAGACATTATTTGTGTAGAGAAAGATTTGAGATGTTCACTAACTATCAAAGTCTCAAGTACTTATTCTCTCATAATGAGTTGAATATGAGACATCATCGTTGGATGGAACTCCTGAAAGACTATGATTGTGATATTCTATATCACCCTAGAAAGGCAAATAAAGTCACAGATGCTTTGAGTCGGAAGTCTTCAGTCGCATAGTTGATGGTTAAGGAATGGACTTTACTTGAGAAAGCTCGAGATTTGATTTTCAAATTTGAAGTAGGCCACCTTTCAAATCTTATGGCCACCTTCAGAATTGAACCAGAAGTGCAGATAAGAATCAAGACGCTTTAGTGGACAGACCCAGAGATTCAGAAGATCCTGCAAGAGGATATCGAAAAGAGGAAGGCTGACTTTTAGATTTCTGAAGACGGGACTCTAAGATTCCAATGATGATTGTGTGTACCTGACGATGCAGAGCTTAAGGAGGAGATTTTATTAGAAGTTCATTGTAGCAGTTATAGCATTCATCCTAGCAGTACGAAGATGTATCAGAATCTGTGTCAACATTATTAGTGGTCCGGTATGAAGGTGGACATTGCCAAGCATGTTGCCAAGTGTCTGACGTGTCAGCAAGTAAAGGCACAACATTGTAAGCCAAGAGAACTTATGCAACCTCTCGAGATTCCCGAGTGGAAATGGGAGCACATCATAATGGATTTTGTGACAGGCTTATCAAGGAGTCAGAGGGGTAATGATTCCATTTGGGTAGTGGTTGACAGACTGATGAAGTCGACTCACTTCATCACAGTACGAAAGGACCTTGATTTGGACAGGCACACAGAGTTATACATGAATCAGATAGTTCGTCTGTATGGAGTGTCGGTAACGATTACATCAAACTGAGACCCGAGATTCACAGTTGTCTTTTGGAAGAGTTTGCAAACCGCCTTAGGAACAAAGCTGCAATATGGTACGGCCTATCATCCTTAGATAGATGGCTAGTTTGAGAGGACGATTCAAACCCTTGAAGACATGCTACGAGCTTGCATATTGGATTTCAAGGGAAGTTGGGAGGAACAGCTTCATCTTGTTGAGTTTGCCTACAACAACAGCTACCAGCAGAGTATTCAGATAGCTCCCTTTGAAGCGTTGTATGGCAGAGCGTGCAGAACGCTAGTGTGTTGGGATAAGGTTAGAAACAAAAGATCACAGGCCCAAAGTTAGTCCAGTAGTCAATGGATGCAATTGCCGTCATCAAAGACAGATTAAAGACCGCTTAGAGTCATCAGAAAAGCTATCCTAATAAGCGTCGAAGGCCATTGAAATTACAAGTTGTTGATCACGTTTTTCTGAAGGTGTTACCAATGAGGGGTACTTCGTGCTTCGGCAAAAAGGGAAAGCTGAGTTCGAGGTATGTAGGTTCTTTTGAGATTCTGGAAAGAATCGAGATCCTAGTGTATCATCTTGCATTACCGCTGAGGTTGGTGCAAGTGCATGGCGTCTTTCACATGTCGATGTTGAGGAAGTATGAGCTTGACCCGACCCACGTGGACGATAGAGTGTTGTATGTGGAAAGCCTAGTTTAGATTGTGAATTGAAAAGAACAGGTTTTGCGCACCAAGATGATCCCGTTGGTTAAAGTGGTCTGGCAACACCACGGCACTGAAAAAGTAACTTGGGAAAGTGAAGATTCGATGAGAAGACTGTACCCCCACCTTTTTGTTTAAAGATTGTAATGGTTTAAATTTTGAGAACGAAATTTTGATAAGACGGGAAGAGTTGTGACATCCTGAATTTCAGGTTCTATTTTCGATGGAATAAGTTGGGCCTTTCATCGATGCACCTATAGTTCTTTTCCCTAAGCTGATCACTCACGAGGTAACCGGTCTATCAGGTGAAGCTGTTAAGGAATCAAAATGCAAGAGACTTGAGAATTCGACTAGGAATTGACTGCTCGACCATGCTAATCTATAAAGATCATTACGGCACAATTAAAAATCGATCAGAGATCATAGATAGGTCAATTCGATAGAACCATGTGATTAAGTGTGGGTGATTCCACCTAATTGCAAAATCTCTGTCGATCGGCACTAGACCGATTTGTTTGTCATTTTGGTACCTTGTGTTTGCATTTGAAATTTTGAGATTTTCACGTTAATCGAGAGTCGCCAATGTGTCGAAGATACACTTTGTGGATAAAAAATAATCGACCACAGGTTAATTGCACTAAAAATTCCTAAAAGCTACCCAATAGGCTAGGTCACATTAAAATCGCGCTCGGTTGAAATTAACCGCAAATTGGAACTCAATTTCAGAAATTGAAAGTTCTGTTATATCATGATTCATTTTAGAAACGTCAACTCATCCTTCAAAGATTTTTCTGCAAACTAGGATTTTTGGCGAAAAATCAAAATTAGGCCGTTTTGGACCAGGAACTTTGAGGACTATTTTTTATTGCACTTTTGGCCGTCAAGTGGGATCTTTGGGCAAGGAAAAATGTGAATTTAAGTGTGGGCACCTTGGTTGAATTTATGGGCAACAAATTGGTTTGATTGGAAGAGGAATTGAATGGAATTGGTGAGGAAATGTCCAAAATTTGTAGGCCTTGTGGGGTGCAACATTTCAGCCATCTTGGGAAGCTTCTTAGGGAAGTTTTATGAGAGAGAAAGTGGCTACAGATGAGGCTGAGCAAGGTGGGGCAGCCACTCAAGTGTTTAGACATGTGTTGAAGCCTTTGGAGGCCATTTGGGGTCCCCCCTTCAGCTGAGCATTTTCTTCCTCTTCAGCCTTGCTTTCTCCATTGTTGTGCTTGTTGGAGAGCTTGAGAGAACTAGAGAATAGCCAGCGGCTTCCCCATTCAGCCGAGATAGCCACCGGCGAGCAAACCGAGCAACCGAGCGTCGCTCGAGCTCTCGCACGCCAGCCCGCACGCCCGCGTTTCCCTGTCCACTCGAGCTGCTATTCCAGAGTCTTCGAGCCACCGTTCGCCGTCATCCAAGCCGCCGAAGCAGTTGCCGTCACCCGTCGTAGCCCGCTATAGCCACCGGTCCGCCCGCCTTGCCGTTTCAGCTGCTGGTTCAATCTTGCTCGGCCTAGGACAAAACCGGAAGCCCGGCCTAGCCATGAGCCTTTGTTGGCCATTTTGGGCCTCTTCTAAGCCTTGTTTTGTGACACCCCGAACCCTTCGCAGGTCGTCACCAGCGCCGGTGTTACACCTTATTACCTTTCTTTCTTTCGAAGAAGAAGTGTCCTAATTCGCAGACACATTTTTTTTTTTAAACAATCGGTCCCAACGCGACTCATTAGCGGAAGCAAATTAAGATATCACCGTCTCTCCCCCTACCAACCATGATACAAATACACACCACTAATTCACCATCATTTTATAAACAAGCCTCGACACTTTGCTTACATACATATATAACAAGATGGGATTCCCTTCGAGTCGGTACAACAAAAGGAAAGGCTAGGACTCAGCCACATCCAGCCTAAAACCTCAAAAAGAAACTCTCGACCCTCAACATCATACGAGCATAAACCCCTCATCGAAAGTGTCGGCTATCTACATCAAAAAGATCCGGCTTCTACTCGTCGCGCGCGCGGGTCTCACACCCAACCCAGTGCATCAGGCGGTGGCGGCGGCAACATCCCTCACATTGCTCTATCCCGACGAAGGTGCACAGAAATGAACTCCTGAATGACAGGGCCCCCAGCCAAGCCTATGTCATACATCACTAGACAGCGTACTTGAATAAAAGTCAGTCTGGGAACAAAGGGATAGTCCATCTCAGCACACTCGACCTCTACATCGGATGGTAGACCATAAAACACACCACGCGTGACGGTAGGAAGCGGCATACTGGCTAGTCTAAAATGTTATCCCCAAAAAGGGTGAGTACAACCACTCAGCAGATAGGGAAATCCAATAACAACTCAATGCATCATGCATATCATCATACATTGCAGGCATTCCTTACCTTACAGCCATGCGCATACTATCATGCATCATCATATCAATTCATAACACATTCATGTATATCATCATCATCATACATGTCATCATCATCATTATCATCACCATGCATATCATCGTGCATATCATATCATGGGTGATCATCATATTGCATCACATATCATCATCATCATCATGCATATCATCATGCATATCATATCATGGGTGATCATCATATCACATCACATATCATCATCATCATCATGCATATCATATCATGGGTGATCATCATATCGCATCACATATCATCATCATCATCATGCATATCATCATGCATATCATATCATGGGTGATCATCATATCGCATCACATATCATCATCATCATCATCATGCATATCATCATGCATATCATCATGCATATCATATCATGGGTGATCATCATATCACATCACATATCATCATCATCATCATGCATATCATCATGCATATCATATCATGGATTCATTTTTCATCTTTTATCTTTAAGTTTGATCACCACATCACCCATTTCTCATATCATCAATTTTATCATCACTTCGGGCAAAGACCTCCGATAGGGTTCCCAGCATTCCAGCCATCCCATGGCCACCGGGCTTCCGGCCCCCCACATTCCGGGCATCTCGCATCTCAACTAGCATCACGAGGCATTCCCTTCGGGCAGAAACCTCCGACAGGGCTTCCGGCCTTTACCCTTCTAGCCAGGCATCTCGCACCCCAATCCTGGCATCGCGAGGCATTCCTTTCGGGCAAAGACCTCCGACAAGGCTTCCGGCCCCCCACATTCCGGGCATCCTGAATCTCCCAGGGAATTTCGGCAATGTATCTCTATACATTCCGAGCATCATCCGCCATCACAACCATCTCCTCATTTACCATCATCCATGTTCACCAGTATTTTATTCACATTTTAACATGGCACATGGCATGATATCAAACAAATCATACTAGGCATGACATTCACACATGCATTGATTCAATTGCCATACATATGCCAAGACCTTATTCACATGTGCATCTCAATTCAATATCATAGACATATCAAAGCTTTACATGCGCATCTCAATTCAATATCACAAACATATCAAAGCTTTATTACACATGCAACATAAATTAATTGAATGGAACCTATGGCCAATGAAATAATTCCTTTTTATTTATTATTATTATTTTATTATTCTTTTTATTTAATTTTATTATCATATTTATTTATTTTCACAAATAAATATTAAACTCAATATCTATAATTTCCCAAAATCACAAAATTCAAGCAATTATTAAACAAACCCATAGGATGATAATTACTTGCAAAATTCATGGCCAAAAATTCATGGCCAAATTGAATTTCACACAATTTCACAATTTCCACAAAATAGCACATAACATTCGGATAATGACCAGAATGCACAGTTTCTGAGTAAATTCGATTAAAATATCCATATGGCCTCCAAAAATTATGAAATTTTGCAGAGTGATAGCCAAGACATTTTCACACAACTTTCATGAAGAACTCCAAGCCAGATTCTTTTTAGATTATTTTATACAACCTCACGAAGCTTCTGGATCCATTACCGCATCGTCCAGTGAACACATCTCCGAAATATTGAGATTTCACCTAGCTATTCTCTTTCGTTTCCTCTGAAATTTAGATATGTTATACATCAAGGTGTCCTTTACAAGTTTCATTAAGAGATCTAGGTCAAATAACCAGATTATAGTCATCATTTAAGTCCTTGAAGTCTCGGATATCTCGGAATACATCACCAGAACCATCATCTTCAAGATCTAGTCGATTCACTAGGCTATACTTGTTCATTTCACTTCAAATTTGATTATGTTGTAGTTTAAGATGTCTCCTACAACTTTCATGAAGACATCAATGTGAGATTCTCAACAAAAACCAACATGCAACCATGAATCCAGCAAGAGGTCAGTAAAAACTCTCCATATCTGAGGTCTCCGTATAACAAGACTTTAACCCCTCAAATATCCATCATTTTTCATGAAATTTCAGTATGTTATAGTAAAAGATGTTAGCTACAACTTTCATGAAGACATCGAAGCCAAAATCGGACTCCAAACACACATGAAAGCTCAAACAAGTTACTGACTCACATGATCTGAACGAAAACAGTCACACTACTCACACACCACACATCCAAACTTCGGTTTTTGACATCTATCACTCAAAATTTCAACATGCAAACAACATACAAGCATGCAAGAGAAGCTAGAGAACTCCACTTGCCTCTAAGATGAGCAAACGACGGCGTACGGTAGACAGACACGACAAACGGACGGCGGCACACAGCGGCTCCTCCTCGGCTCCGCCTCCTTCCTCTCTCGGCCGTTCCCTCTCTCGCGCACGATCTCTCTCTCTCGCACGGTCTCTCTCTCTTTTGGGCGAACAAAATGGCTAACCGGCCATTCTCTCTCCTCTTTCCTTCCCTTTTATTTCCCCTAAAACTCATGATTAGCAATCATGAGATTGCCTTAACCATGGCCAATGCATGGCCTTCTTTGTGCCACTTGTCTTGATCCATGCAAGATGGGCCTTGGAGTTGGGCTTGGGCCTCCCCTCCTTGGGCCGGCGACTACTCCTCTTCTTGGGCCACTATTGGGCCGGCGACTTGGCCCATTAAGCTTAGGCCAAATGGGTCTAAGGCCCATTCGAATTTTAACCCCCTTTTCCTTTTTTTTTTTGAAATTCTCTTATAAATATTTTTGAATTCCAATTTTCATCTCGGCCAAAGTCTTGGGACATTTTTGTTCATTGAAATTTAAATCATATGGCCAAGCATAGATTTTTAATCTATTAAATTTAAATTTCCACAATCACAAGCACAAATCATCAAATTAAAAGACTAATGGCTAAAACATAAGCCATGGAAATTCTATCACCTAATTAAAGACTTTAACACACCTTATGGCTTGGCTTTGAATTTCTGGGATACCACATGTTTGGTGTCGCCGCAAGGTCATTTGTCGCCCGTCACCGCATTGCTGTCATCATGGACTCACCGGATCGCAAAACCGGTGAGTTTACTCACTAAACCTTGCTTAGAAAATTAATTATGCTTAAGGGTTGATTAGATTAGCTTAATAATAGATTAGTGATAATCTAGAATGGTTATATTAGCCTTAGAATGGATTGGTGTTAAACTAATTAGTTAGATTAGCACCACTGAGGATGGATTAGTCCAAATCAGTGGACTTTCTACAGTTCTGATCTCTGAACCCTTGCTGTTGCCATTTTTGTGGATCGAATTGGGTTGGGATTTTGATGTCAATTCCTTATTGAGAAATGTTTTTGATGTTTTCAGCTATGACATATATTTTACTCAAGATTTTTAGAGATTTAAAAGTATGAGATTTCAGTTTCGTCATTTGTAAACAGAATCTCAGACTGTGTTGGAATTTGTGACCTTTTGGGATTTTAGGGATTTTTATCAACTCTTAGGGTTTGAATTTCAAAATAGTTTCTTCATAAAAGTTGTTTGTGACATCTTTTAGTTTAACATACTCAAATTTTAGATCAAATGAACAAGTTTTGGACTTCGAACCAAAGTTTTTTTGGAAAACAGACTTTCTGGAAACGGACCCAGTTTTTTGTATTGGATTGAGAGATTTACTGGGCTTATTTTAGAAGGATCTGGGTTAAGGTGTCTTCATGAAAATTGTTCGTTTATGTGTCATTTACAACATATTTAAATTTGGGAATTTTTTATAACTCGTTTAATTAAGTTTCTGGATTTAAACTCGGAGATGCGCGAGTGGACTATTCTGCCGGTTATGACCGATTATAGTTTGGTGATAGTTCTTGATACTTTGCTTGCTGAAAATTGCATATTTGGTGATGTGGTTGCTTTGTGATATACTTAGTTTATGCAATTGAGTGCAATTGAATGGTGATTACACCTGGCTATGCCAGAAGACCGCCGAACATCGAGTAGGCCGTGTCCATTGGGCTGTGATTACACCTGGCTATGTCAAAAGACCACCGAACATCGAGTAGGCCATGCCCATTGGGCCATGATTAAAATTGGAACACGTGATTGAAATTGAGTGAGGCATTCTAATTTTTGTGTGCATCTGATTATATGTATTGTGATACGAACTGTACTAATGTGCAAGGAGGAACTGAGGTGAGGTGAGTCTTATTGATTGTGTGGTTAGACTACCTCTAGCGTATTTCATTCCTAATCGGGATTTAGGGTGTGAACTCGCTGAGATTTATATATCACCCCATCGTGGGCTTAACTTTTCAGGTTCCTAGTGTGAAGAACCCGAAGCTTGAGGTGGAAGGGTCAAGAGCATGGGTGGCTCAGTAGTTCTTTTTGTAGATAGACCTCCTGAACTTAGACCCTAGAGTTGGCCTTTGTATATAAACTAGTTTGTTTATATAAAAAGTGTTTTGTGAATTTGTTTGCTGCTTTTCTATCCCATGATGTTTGTTGTCAGGGGTATTTGTTCGCTTCTTTATGCGCATTAAAATGAATGGGTCGGCGATGCGTCTTAGGACGTCGCAAAATTTATCAACCACCGAGGGTGGGCATGCACTCAAGGATCGGGGTGTGACAAAATCTCTAATCATCAAACAACAGAGATAATTAAAACATAGTCATACATAAATAGAAAAGCTTCATGAGTCATCATCTCATACAAAGTGGGTTCAAATTAAACAACTAGCTTCACATATCCGACATGCCTAACCACTCCGCCACAACCTCCTCAAAAAAGGAATCGGGCTAAACCTATGCTTCTAATTCTACAAGGGCGGTCGAAAAAGTGTTAACGCCCCTCGTCTACCTAAGCCCCAATAGCCTTCGAGGTCCAGGCCTCCCACACAACAGCTAGCACAGGGTCAATCTCGAGGTCGGACACCTCCCTATCGGGAACGTCCCCATCCTTGGCATCCTAGTTGATGTCGCCCCCAGATCCTCCAACACCCGACGGACTATTGAAATCACAAATGGGACTGTGGCTCTTGCCGCCTACCCAAAAGTACCAGGCCACAAATTGGTGTGGCATGAGGTTAGGCAAACCCTCATCGACCCAAATGGTCGTGACACAACATGTGTAGTGTACGTCGATTGTTATCGAGTACTCCATCACCTCCTGACTACACTCGACACGGAGACCAAAACAAATCCGATGAAATGGTTCAATTATTCTTAGGGCTTGAAAACATTTCAGCAAACACATATGAAATAAACTCAATGAGTGAACCTCCTAGACTTTGTGTAGGGAAGTCGTTCACCTTTAAAACTCCCTAAACATACAAATATCTATCGATGGCGAAACATGACAACTGTCACACACCGAACCCCTGAGCATGCGAACATCTCACAATGGTCGATAAATTTGCGATGTCCCAGGTCGCATCGCCGGCCCATTCTTTTATCTTTCAATTAAACGCAAGCGAAAGGATTTGATATAAACAACACCCAATCAGTATAACAAATATAACAAGGATAGGACAGAAAACACCACAACATCAAACCAAGTACTTCCTTTTACAAATTTAGTATTAACCCTAGGAAGTTTAGTGATTACAAGCCTTTACACTAGCAACTTCCAACCAACCAACAAAACCAACAGTGGGTAAGGGTTAATCTAAACTTCACTAACACCAGGCTAATCACTCATCTCCAAAGGGACATTAAACCGAGCATGACGGTTCTCCATACTACGGGCCTAAAAAATATTAAACAACAACAGGGTGAGATATAAATATCTCATCGAGTTAACAACCTAAGCCCCAACTAGGACACTAATTCATCTCGAAGATAGCTTAGACATGCAACATTATATCGACGGCAAATCAATAGCAAGGGTTGGTGGTCTTCCGGCATGGCCGAACATCATCTCGCCCCATCAAGCATAGCAACGTGCAGAACCCCCGCCTAGACGGCATTTCATAAAGGAGCATCGGTTCAGCCTCAACTGCGACTCGGCATCCGAACCCCCGCTGGGCATCTGATAAAGATTAGGCATTGCCCCCAAACTCCGGTTGGGTGACAAGTTCAATTAAGTGACCACTCAAGCATGCAAACACTCAGGCCAAGTCATCAATTAGCCTAATGTAAAAGAGTTCATGTTCAAATAACAAATCTTGGAAAATCTTTACACTTCGAATTCTGGTGAAATAATCACATGTGGTCATGTACTTAAAATCAACTCGCCAAACTTTGCACGCTTTCATTTTAAAACCCCATTACCCCATTTACCACATAAAACACGGCATCCAAACATGACGCTTCAAAGTTTGCCATTTTCTTGTAAGTAAAACCCTCTTTAAAAATAGCATTTAAAACTTATGATTTAGGCAATCTACATCATGGCATAATAAGCTCAAACAATACGAATTATGCATAAATTCATCCAATAAATCAAGTACAAAACCCATAAAAATCATCACTTATCACCCTATTGCGGTAGCCTATTAACCTTAAACAGATAGTTTATCACTTATTTTCCGATAGCTTATCACCCATTTGGTGATAGCTTATCGCCAATTTCTCAATAGCTTATCATCTTGTCGATGATAGCTTATCACCTATTCTTGATGACCTATCAAGTCCACTTATTACCTATCACGATAACCTATCAAGTTCACTTATTACCTATCGCGATAACCTATCAAGTTCACTTATTACCTATCGTGATAACTTATCAAGTCTACTTATCACCTATTGCGATAACCTATCAAGTTCACTTATCACCTATCGTGATAACCTATCAACTAAACCATACTAACAACCATTAGCCTTAATTTAAACCACCCCTATATGCAATCAACACCCTAATCAAAGATTAGGAAGTTAACTCACGGTTTTATGGTGACGGCAAGCTAGCGGCGACGGCGGCATGATGGTGACGAGAATGTGGAGCTCATGGTTCGAATGGCGGCACGACGACGACGGCATTAGCTTGAGTTCACGGCCAAGGAAGCTTGGTGGCTAAGTGGTGGTCCAGCGGTGATGGTGGCTCATGGCTTGAGGGACAGTGAATGGCAAGGCGGCACCGTACAACGACATAGGATAGCAAACCAAGAGAGAAAGAGAGAGGAATGGGTATGAGATGAGAGAGAGGGATGAAGGAAAATTCGTCCAAAGGGAGGGGTAGAGAGAGATAGTGAGAGAAATGAGGGAAAAAGAGGAAAACCAGAGGAAGAAGTTGGCCTATTAGGGCGTGCATGGAACAGAAACGCGTTTGGTTGCGTTTTTGTTCCTTTTTTTGTTTTTTTGTTTCTGGAACGAAATAGAAACAGAAAAAAGAAACAAAAAAAAGTTGTTTCTCCAGAAAAGAAACACTTCTCAGAAGAAACAAAAGAACAAAAACGACTCTTCTCTCTCTTCTTCTTCTCTTCTTCTTTTCTTCTTTTTTTTCTTCTTTTTTCTTTGCCGGTCGCCGGCCTCGGCCATGGCCGGCGACGGCCGTCGAGGCTCGGCCTCGCCCGATCCGGCGAGCGTCGCCGGCCCCCGGCGAGGCTCGGGCTCGCCGGATCAGCTCGAGCTCGCCCAGCCATGGCGAGGCTCGGGCTCGCCGGATCTGGGCGAGCCCGAGCTCGCCCAGCCAAGGCGAGGCTCGGCGTTGCCGCGCCGGCGAGGCCGAGCCTCGCCTTGGCCGGCGAGCTCGGCTCGCCATCTAGCCGCCATGTTGGCGGCTCGAGCTCGCCCGGCCAAGGCGAGCCGAGCCTCGCCCAGAGCTCGGCCTCGCCGGCCGGAGGGAATGGAAAAAAGAAAAATAAAAAAAAGGAAAAATAAAAAGATAATAAAAAATGTTTAAAAAATTAAAAGAAACAAAAAAATAATAAAATTTAACCAAACGTGTTTCTGTTCATTTTTTATTCCCGGACCAAACGTTACCAAACGTGTTCTTTTGTTCAAAAATTGTTCCCCGGAACAGAAACACTTTTTTTTGTTTCTGTTCCCAGGAACAAAAAAAGCACAGAAATAAATCCATGCGCACCCTTAATACTCCTTGACTTAAAGTCCTTACTTGGGGAGCAAGAGCACATCTTGGCCCTCCATTCCAACATGGGGAGCAAGAGCAGATCTCAACCACACCATTGTCTAAACTTGGGAAGCACACAATTGACTAAACTTGGGGAGCAAGAGACAATCTTGGCCATCCAATATTCTAAGCTTGGGGAGCAAGGGTTGATCTCAACCATGCAATTGCCTAAGCTTGTCCTCCAAGCTTGGGCGTGTGGCCCTCCCCCTCCAATGTAAAGAATAGTTTCAAGCAACTTTTGAAAATAAATATCATTACCTTACCAAACGGATTTGAAAAATTATGAAAATTGAATATGTTGTAGAAAATGTCTTAAATAACATGTTTCATGAATAATCCAAGCCCAATTATTTTTTTATAAAGAGCAGAAAATCACCAAAGACAACCCAACATTTCGTCCGTTGGACAGATTCAACGACCGCAGAAGAAAATTCATTTTGACATCCAAATCTTCATAAAAAACTTTGAAATTTTATTATGTTGTAGAAATGAATGTCATTTACAAGGTTTGTGAAGGAATAATTTTCAGATTCCAAAGGGAAAATTTTATAAAAATTCGAGAAGACAACCTGGTCAATGTTTTTATTGCACTGGACGGTTTTCACACGGTAGAAGATTAGGCTCTCATACCAACAATTTCACCTCAGAAAAATATGAAATTAGAGTATATTATACATCAAGATGTTTTGAATGACTTTCATGAAGGAAGTTTCTCCAAATTCGAACCACAATAAGTTCTATAAAATCGGAAAACAGTGAGGGTCCTGGAATTTCGAAAACTGGAATCAAAGTAGAATTTAAGAAACCAAATGTGGAAAGTCTTCTTGCATGATCAAAGTCTTTGTCTCTTATGATCATGGCTTCTAGAGGGCATTAATGAATCAAGACTATGAAGGCAAGCCTAAAATTAGGCTTCTAGAGACTAGGTTACTATTCACACGAGTTACTATTCACGCACACTTGGGCTTGACAAACTTAGACTTGGGCTTAACTCATCCAATTTGGGCCTTTACTTTTGAGGCCCATTGGGCCTTCGCTTGGCTCGGCTCCCTTTCCGACTTCAAATTCTCGACTTATTAATCCTTGTCCAAAGATTAAGGTTTTTTGATAAATTGATAGATAAATGAGGCGACGTCCGATAGGTTGATCTTGGAATCCTTGAGAGTTCGATACCCAAAATTGGATTAAAATCCATGGTTGAAATCAATCAAATGCAACTTTAATATGACCTATATTATTAGGTGGCTTTTAGGGGTTTTCATTCATTTGACCCGTGGTCAATAATTTTCGATCCACGTTTGTGTCTCTTCAAATCATGGATAACCCTCGATTATCATGTAATCGCAAGGAATCAATTACTTACCCTAAATACAAGATCAATATAAAATCGGTTTACTGTCATTTGCAGCAAGCATCGTAATCGTGTGGAATCACTTCTAATCCAACTATATACCTCTGTCGAATCGATTTATATTCGTTTACTAATTGACTTGTAACAGTGTAGTATTGTCCCTTGTTGATCCTTATGGTTGAGCAGTCTATCTCTCATTGAATTCTTTGGTCATTTGCATTTTAATCCTTTATGGCCTCTCTTAATAGATTAGTTAACTCATGAGTGATCAATTCAGAATAAATTCTACTATTAGTGCATTGATGAAATAACCATTTCATATATCTTGAGAAGGGTTGAATTTCAGGATATCACAACAACACACTTCTTGTCACGCTCCGACCCTCGAGCGCGTGCCCATCCCTCGATGGTCAATAAATTTGTGACGTCCCAGGACGCGTCGCCGACTCATTCATTTTAATTCGCATGCGGAAGCGTATAAAACCCCTGACAACAATTAACTTGGGATAGAAAAGCAGGCACTCAATCACAACCAAAACAAGTCTTTATAAACACATAGGTTTATATACAGTGTTGGTCTGTCTACAAAAGACCGGCTCAACAAAAAGGAACTATTCTATGACTAGCTAGTCAGACACGTTCGCCGATCCTGCGGACTCCACAGGCTCTGAGGGCGTCAGGTCCTCCACAACTGCCATCTAAGGACCTGAAAATGTTAAGCCCACGATGGGGTGAGACAATGTCTCAGCAAGTTCACCCCTTAAACTCCGACTAGGAAGGAAATACACCCAAGGGTGGCCTAGCCACACAATACAAAGGACTTACTTGGCCTCAGTTCCTTCCTGCATGTCGGTATAGTTCATATTCAACCAATCAATTCCTCGATCCAATCCATCAATCGACTTAATTCGATCATTCAATCCAATCGGTACTATCTATCAATCCATACTATCTATCACCCATTACTATCTATCAGACAATACTATCTATCAATTCGTTCATCGATATGATAACTGTTCGCCCAAGCTGAAATATAAATAGACGCTAGCTCACCAAAGCTGATATAGATAGATAGTAGCTCGCCAAAGCTGATACATATATATTATAGCTCACCAAAGCTGATATATGTATATCATGGCTCACCAAAGCTGCTTAATCACTATAATGCTCAAAGAAGTTGATTAATGCTCACCTAAGCTGTTAGGGTACTTTAAAAACCCTTATCGGTGTCAACATCTGACACTCGGTATTTTCCACTTACAATACCTATATACCACAATCATCACTCAATTTCACAAAACAACATTCAATTACAAAAACTAAACACATCATTGCGATCAGCTCGAAATTCTATCGAACGGCTCTCTTGGCAAAATTTCCGGAAAATATTAATTAATTAATAATTAAATAAATTCCGAAAATTAAATTAATTTAAATATAAAATAATATAATTAAATAATATTTAATTTAAATAAATAATGAAATAAATAAAATAATTAATAAAAATTCTAATCATCATTACATTAATCTAATTACATAATTAGACTAATTAATCCATCCACTAAACTAATCATTCATCTAATCTAATTAACATTTAACTAAACTAAGCTAACCACCTAAACATACTTGGTATAATCTAAACACCCCTTAAGCATTATTAATTTCCTAAGCGGAGATTAGTGAATAAACTCACTGGTTTAGCGTTTGAGTGAGTCCACGGCGACAGCGATGCCAAGACAGGCGATAAACCTCCTAGTGGCAACACCAACCAAGGCCGGGAAGGGCTTAGAAATGGGCCATGAAGTTCAAAGACCCTTCCTGGTTTGGCTGATGTTCTTGGCTGAACTGAGAAAGAGAACCAATGGCTGAAACGGTGAGGAAGGGCTGATCAGAGCTCCGATGAGTGAGTGGCTAGCAACTAGCGGCACCTAGGGTCAAAGGGCACTTGCTGGTGGTTGGGATGGAAGGAGAAAGGGTTGAAATGGGGAGAAAACGGCTGAAATCGCGAAACAGTGTAGGTGGGTAGGCATCTAGACGATCTGGCGAGCAGCAGCTTTCGACTGGCAGGCGAGTCAACCGGCGGCTCTGTTCAGTGAGCGGCGGCCACCGTTCGTACAGATTGGGTCTCCTGGTCACGGTGGTGGGTGTTGGAGAAAACTTCCTTGAATGTTTTGAAGTTGACAAAACGTTTCCATCAGTCTAGTCTTAAGACTTGCAGACCCTTCCATCAAAGTCTGAAGACCTCCGGACTACCAGACTCAAGACTCAAAGTCTATCCTCATTGACAATTTCTAGACCGTCGAAGAAGGCTTATCTAGAACTGAGTATTTTGTTAAGGATTTGATTCTATCGACTGAAGAATATCTCTTGGCTGGATATAGCATGTCGGAATCCATTATTCAAATTGAGATTGATTTAGGGACTTTGGATCCATTGATTGACATAGTACACTTGGAAGGTTCTACTTATGGAAACCTAGATCCTGATTGTATGGGTGAGCATGATTAGTAGGCTATCGACATATTCCTTAAATAACTTGAAATCTCCCTGATTGATTCTGTCCAACGGGTAGATTGGAAGAACTCCTTTGGTAAGTGCCAATGGGTGTGATGGCATGAAGAAGTATATAAGGAAGACGTTCTAGTTGTTCGAGTGTGTGCACGATAGAAGAATTCCAAAGTCTGAAGCTCCTTGTTCTGAGTCAATTCAATTGTTGAGTGAAATCTTGTACTTAAAAGAGAGTTAATATCTTTGTGAAACCTTGAGGAAGTGTTGCAAAGTCTCTACACTGTGGAATCAAGGAAGAGCTTTACTGTAACAACTCTTTTGATTCATAGTGAAATCCAGCCGGTGAGCTATCAGTGCGGAAGAGTGGACGTAGGCTTGGATTAAGCCGAACCACTATAAACCCTGTGTTCTTATTCTCATCCCTACGCTCTTTTACTTTGATCGTAACTCAATTTGTTTACAAGAGTCTAATTTCCTTTTCACAATCTATTGTTGATTAGAGTTGCAAACTTTTCTCTGAAAATTTGTTTTTGCACCTATTCACCCACTCTAGGTGCTCGTATTAGCTTTCACAATTGGTATTAGAGTTTGTGTACTCACTTAAGTTGAAGTGTTTTACTTCAGAGTTAAAGATCCATGGCTAGTATGTTGGCTCCAGGTCTGGTTGAAGGGCAAAGCAATACCAGACCGCCTTATTTTGATGGAAATGAATACAACATATGGAAAAATAAAATGAAGGCATTCTTAAGATCAAAGGATCCTCTAGAATGGGACGTGGTAGATAAAGGAATCATTCCTAAAGCTGCACTAGTCTCAGAAAGAGGAAAAGAAGCTGTTGAGTCCAGTGAAATGACTCAAGAAGAGATAACCAAGAGACAAGCTCTTGATGGAAAAGCAATTTATTCTTTATATTGTGCATTATCTCCCACTAAATATAACATAATATCTTCTTGTGAAACAGCTGAAGAAGTCTGGGATAGATTACACATCACCTATGAAGGAACTGATCGAGTGAAAAAAACCAGAATCAACATTCTGCTCAGTCAATATGAAGCATTCAAAATGAAACCAAGAGAATCTATCACCGACATGTTTAGTCGTTTTAAAGAAATCGTGAATGGTCTTGAATATCAAGGTCAACCAATTTTTGGACCCATGAAGGTAAACAAGCTACTGTGTGGACTGTCCAAGGATTGGAATCACATAAAGGCCTCAATAAGGGAGACACAAAGAATCATGCCACGCTCTGTTGATGAATTGGTTGGGACTCTTCAGTCTTATGAAGTGGAGCAAATCAACAAAGATGAAGATCCTAAAGGTAAGAAATCTATTGCATTAAAATCTAATGATGATTCTGATGTTACAAATTCTGAAGACGATATGGATGATGAAGAGCTTGCTCTCATGATAAGAAGGTTTAGGAAACTGAATAGAAAGGGGAGAAGATTCAATCCAAAGAAACAAAGTTTTCAAAAGCTACAAAATAAATCAGTTGAGGATGATGAATTCAATAAAGATGTAGTTTACTTTGAATGTAAGAAAAAGGGACACATCAGACCCAACTGTCCTCTTCTGAAGAAAAAGAAAAGAAAAGCTGATAAATATCGAAAGGCACTTAAAGCAGAAACTTGGAGTGATATTGAATGTGAGGAAAGTGATGATGATTATGCCAATATTTGTCTCATGGCAAAATCAGACTCAGATTCAGACTCCGAGACAGACTCAGATTCAGACTCCAAGACAGACTCAGACTCAGACAGTGAAATCGAGGTAAGTAATTTAAAAATCCCTACTAAAGTCTCTAGAGACATTGATGAATTGTGTCTTAGTCTCAAAACCTCTCTCAAAAGGATTTCCAAACTTAAAAGGGAAAATTCTGCACTGAAGCAACAGGAAAATGTTTGGAAAGAGAAAGTCAAAAGTTTAGACAAAAGTGTTATTACTTTGAAAGAAAATGCAGACAATCTTTCAAAAGAAAATGCATTCTTGAAAAATGATATCTCAAGTATTTCTAAAACATTTTCTATAGGATTTGAGAAACTTGAAAAAATTCTTTCAGTACAAAGACCTTACTTCAACAAATCAGGATTAGGAATGACTGCTGAAACCATTCCTCTAATTGACTTTCCTAAAGTAAAGGAAAGAATTAAGCAAAGATCTACTAAAGATTCTTACAAAAATCATTTCCAAAAAGTTTTTGTAAAACCTGTAGCCTGCAGTGCTTTTAAATGTTCTAAGTGCAATAGCTCAGATCATTTTGAGAAAAAACGTCCTATGGTTTGGAAACCTGTTAAGAATGTATGGGCAAAGACCGTATATTACACTAACACCAATGGACCCAAGAAAATATGGGTACCAAATAAAGCTTGAGTCTCTTTTCTAAATGCAGATTACTATCAAGAAAATTGTTAAATGGTACTTGGATAATGGATGCTCAAGACATATGACAGGAGACTCAAATTGCTTCATAAATCTTGTACAAGTTAATGGTGGAAAAGTTTCTTTTGGAGGAAATAGCAAAGGAAGAATTGTGGGATACGGAACTATAAAGATTGGAAGCCTCACGATCAGTAATGTTTCCTTGGTGGAAGGACTCAACTATAACTTGCTGAGTATCAGTTAGCTGTGCGACACTGGTTTCAAAATTAACTTTCAAGAAGGAATATGTTCAGGAACCAGTAAAGACTCCTCTCAATCTTTCACGGGGTGAAGACATGGGAATATCTACCTCTTGGATATCAAACAAGATGAAACCCAATGTCTAATCTCAATTCAAGAGGAAGCAAACTTATGGCACAGAAAACTTGGGCACATCAACATGAAGCAAATAGCCAAAATTTCAGCAAAGAAGCTTGTTCGTGGACTACCCAATCTGACATATCAAAAGTCTGATCTATGCACACCATGTGTGTTGGGAAAAAAGGTAAGAAACTCATTCAAACCAATAAATCAAGTATCCACTAATCGTGTGCTGCAACTCTTGCATATGGATCTCTTTGGACCAACCAGAACTCAGAGCATTGGAGGTAAGAAATACTGCCTAGTAATTGTGGATGATTATTCACGATTCACTTGGGTATATTTCCTGGCAAGTAAGTCTGAAACTTTTTCTTATTTTATAAATTTTGCTAAAAAGGTTCAAAATGAGAAAGGGTATGTTATTTCAAGTATGTGGACAGACCATGGAGGTGAATTTGAAAATCAAGACTTTTCAAAATTCTGTGATGAATCTGGCTTTCAGCATGTGTTCTCTTCACCATATACTCCAGAGCAAAATGGAGTCGTGGAAAGAAAAAATAAATCATTGCAGGAAATGGCTAAAACTCTTTTAATTGAAAGTAACATATTTTCTCGTTTTTGGGCTGAAGCAGTTTCTACAACGTGCTATATTATTAATAGTCTTCTTAAGGCCTATTCTGGAAAAAACTCCCTATGAGTTATTCAAAGGAAATAAGCCAATTGTTTCGTATTTTCATGTGTTTGGATGTAAATGTTTTATATTGAAAAATGCAAATGATTGAGTTGGTAAGTTTGAGGAAAAATCAGATGAAGGTATTTTCTTTAGATATTCTATCACAAGCAAAACTTACAGAGTATGCAACAAAAAGACTCAATCTGTGGAGGAATCGATGAATGTCAAATTTCAAGACTTTATGCAAAATCAATCGATTCATATTCAACTTGAAGAATCTGAACCTGCTCTAGACTCTACAAAATCAAAATCTCCAGAAGCAACTCAGACTTCAAAAGACCAGCAACAAATGATCATCGAAGATTCAAAAGAGAAAAATGATCAACAGTCTGACAAATCAACCAGCAACTGGAAGCATAAGTCCAGTAATCCCAAATATCTCATTATTGGTAATATTAATGAAGGAATTCACACAAGATCCAAAAGGCGTGAAGAGTCTAGTGCTGTGACTCTTATTTCTGAAATAGAACCCCAAAGCATAGAAGAAGCTTTAACTGATGAAAGCTGGATTGAAGCTATGCAAGAAGAACTCAGGCAATTCAGTATCAATGATGTCTGGGAATTGACTCCTAAACCAGAAGGTAAATCCATCATTGGAGCTAAATGGGTTTTCAGAAACAAGATGAACAAGAAAGGAAAAGTTGTGAGAAACAAAGTAAGACTCGTGGCCAAAGGATATACGCAAGAAGAAGGGATAGATTATGATGAGACTTACGCACCAGTAGTAAGGTTAGAAGCAATTAGATTATTACTTGCTTTTGCTTGTCATAAGAATTTCAGGTTATTTCAAATGGACGTCAAAAGTGCTTTCCTAAATGGATTTATCCAAGATGAAGTCTATGTGAAACAACCACCCGGTCTTGAAGACCCAAGGAAACCAGACTCTGTATTCAGATTGAAAAAGGCTCTATATGGTTTAAAGCAAGCACCTCGAGCTTGGTACGACAGACTAAGTAAGTTTTTAATTCAAAATGGCTTTGTCAAAGGTAAAGTAGATATTACACTGTTTATCAAAAGAGAAAGCAAAAGCTTTTTACTTGTTCAAATTTATGTTGATGATATTATTTTTGGATCTTCTAATGAAAATCTATGCAAGAAATTCTCTAAGTCTATGCAGGATGAATTTCAAATGAGCATGATGGGTGAATTAACCTTCTTTCTCGGGCTTCAAGTGAAACAACTGAAGGAGGGAACCTTTATTCATCAAGAAAAATATGCTAAAGAACTTGTCAAAAAGTTCGGACTGGAGAATTGCAAAAAGACTGATATACCAATGTCAAGTTCCTTGAAGCTGGACAAAGATGAAGAAGGAAAGAAAGTTGACCAGAAGCTATACAGGAGTATCATTGGTTCATTTCTTTATCTTATTGCTTTTAAACCTGACATTCTATTTAGTGTTTGTATTTGTGCCAGATTTCAATCAGACCCCAAAGAATCTCATTTAAGTGCTGCAAAATGTATTATCAAATACATTGCCTCAACTTCAAATTTAGGTCTTTGGTATCCTAAAGAAGGAGACTTCACTCTTCTTGGATACTCAGACGCAGACTTAGCCGAATGCAGAGTTGATAGAAAGAGCACCTCGGGCACCTGTCAACTACTTGAAAACAGGACAGTGTCTTGGTTTTCAAGGAAGCAAAGTATCGTAGCTCTTTCTACGGCAGAAGCAGAGTATGTAGCTCTTGGAAGTTGTTGTTCACAAATTCTGTGGATAAAACAATAGCTAAGAGACTTTGGAATTGAAGATTCATGCACTGAGATCAAATGTGACAACACCAGCGCAATCAATCTCACCAAAAATCCGATTCTTCACTGAAGAGCAAAACATATAGAGATTCGACATCATTTCATTAGAGATCATGTTCAAAATGGAGAAGTTTTGATTCAGTTTATTGATTTAAAGAATCAACTGGTGGATATATTTACAAAGCCTTTGGAGAAAAATCAATTTGAAGTTATTCGCTCCAGACTCAATATCTTAAAGTCTAAGGAAGTTCAAACTCAGGGCTGAAAGTCTAAAGACACTCAGACTCAGACGATCAAGATTCATGACTGTAAGTTATTTCTATCTCTCAGATCAAATCTCGAAAAGGTACGATCATCTATCTATAATTGATTGATGTTATTTCCCCAGTTTTCGTGATTATTGCAATCTTTCCTTTTCGAAAAAGAAGTTTTTTTTGAAATAACGGTTATCAAATTTTTGAAAAGGCAGTTATTTTTTAAAAGGTATTTTTTATATTTCCTTTTATGACGTTCCGTATGCCTCACTTCGACTGCCTTATATATTGTTGGTTCTTTTTTGTTTTACTCACAAAAACCCTAAGAGAGCACAGATCTACCACTTCTGTTTTCTTCTCTTGTTTAATCCTCGAAAAGTTTTCACCTTTCTTGCGAAACAAGCTTGGAATCTCTCAAAGACTGTGAAAGATGTCGTCTCAAAGAAAGTCTTCGAGTATCGCAAACAGGGGACCACAACAAATGTGCGAGGGACCTACGCATTTTGATCTCACTGAGGAAGAAGAATCTCCTAGACAACAGCAGAGCCCACAACATTCTCAGCAGCGTCCATCTCCTCCATCTAGACCTCAGAATATTGAACATCAAGAAGAGGAAGAAATCATCGAAGATGCAGAACCCTTTCTTGGATGCGAATAGATTCTCTTTCAGTGTTCGAGATTAGGACTATGTGGTTGACATGGATACATTGGCTGATGTGATTGGGGTTGAAAGAGGGAAATATCAACCTATCAGTGTGTCTATTGGTCGTGCGACGATAGAGCTTGTTCGTGATAAAACAACGGAAGGAAAGATTTCATATTTGAGGATGAATGCCTCAAATATTTTGCTTCACAAGATAGTGATCAATTGCCTCAGACCAAAATCAACTTCGAAGACCAATGTTTCAAACTCGGAGGCAAAGCTGATGTATGCCATTAATGTTGGCAAGAAGTTCTCTCTTCCACACACTATTATGTTCCACATGTACAAAACGATGATGAAGGACAAGGGACAACTTCCTTACTCAGCACTTGTCACTAAGTTATTCAGACATTTGAACATTCAGCCTCCCAGGATTCTTTGTGTTCGAACATGCGATCAAATGGTGGTGGGACTAAAAATGGTCTCTAAAATGCGTCTGAAGGAACTTAACAAGGCTTTGGAGCAATTCAAGGTTAAAACCCCTGTCAAGACTCACCCAATCTCTTCGGTTGCAAAATGAAAAGGGAAGGAGCCCATGGTTGCTCCATCCAAGAAAAGAAGAGCACTCATCTTGGAGGATGAAGAGGATGAGGATGATATCACAATTTCTGCTCTTGCATTGAAGAACTTAAGTCGTTCTGTTCCAGGGACAGAGGAGAGATAGGAACAAGACAAGGAGGAGATTGAACAGAGGACTGGAGAGAGAGAATTCATGGCGAAAGGAGCAGAGGAGGAATGGATTGAAGAAGAAGAAGAAGAGGGTATAGGTGAACAAGAATAAGTAGAGCATGAAGAGTACTTCTCAATGCCTGAAGGCATTGAAACAAGGGGAGATGCTAAGAAAAGAGGTACGTCTTCAATTGCTGCCACTAGTGAAGGAGAAAGTCGTTCACTAGCAGATCCATAAGACATTTATGCCCCTCAATTTCCTAAGGAAGGCCATGAGGTTTCATCGCCAAATCTGCGTGATCGTGCTGACTTGCCATCATCTGCCAATACACCATCTGATCGTGCAGAAGCCAGTACTCATACTGATAATTCAGTAGACTTTCGCAGAGTGCTTGATGTTCTCTTGGAGATGCGAGGCCAAATTTATGCTCTGGGATGCAAAGTTCAGAACTTGCAAAATGCAGGTCAAGCCTCTTCAGTTTCTTTGCATGATCAAATCCATGCCCTTGCTCTTCAAGTTCAAGCAAATGCCAAGGGTGAAGATGTGGCTCAACTGAAGGAGGATTTGAAAAAGCTGGAAGGGATTGTCCAGTCAATGGGAGATTTCCAGCTTGTTCGTGTTCCAAAGCAATCCTAATTCCATTCTCTTTTCATCTCTACCTTTTTGATGCTGACAAAAATGGGGAGAGATGTGGTGCAGATTTGAGATTTAAAATTTTGAGATTTAAACTCTTGACTTTTGTGTTTGGCTGTTTGGTTGTGACTGGATTTGGATTTGGACTGTTTTGATCGTTTGCATTATTGGTATTTCATGGCAAAGATAGTTGCTCATTTACGGGACTAACCTACTTTCTGTGGATGCAGATCTTAATGTTATCTTTACTAAGCCAATTATCTTCTGTGAGATATCCATGTTTGTTTGAGTATTGTTTTACAGGTCAAAGTTATTCAAATCTGCAGGAAAGTTTTGTCACATCGAAAAGGGGGAGATTGTTGGAGAAAATTTCCTTCAATGTTTTGAAGTTGACAAAAAGTTTCCATCAGTCTAGTCTGAAGACTTGCAGACTCTTCCATCAAAGTCTGAAGACCTTCGGACTGCCAGACTCAAGACTCAAAGTCTATCCTCATTGACAGTTTCTAGACCGTTGAAGAAGGCTTATCCAAAACTGAGTATTTCGTTAAGGATTTGATTCTATCGACTGAAGAACAACTCTAGGTTGGATATAGCATGTCAGAATCCATTATTCAAATTGAGATTGATTCAGGGATTTTTGATCCGTTGATTGGCATACTATACTTGGAAGGTTCTACTTATGGAAACCTAGATCCTGATTGTATGGGCGAGCATGATTGGTGGGCTATCGACATATTCCTTAAATAACTTGAAATCTCACTGATTGATTCTGTCCAACGGGTAGATTTGAAGAACTCCTTTGGTAAGTGCCAACGGGTGTGATGGCATGAAGGAGTATATAAGGAAGTCGTTCTAGTTGTTTGAGTGTGTGCGCGATAGAAGAATTCCAAAGTCTGAAACTCCTTGATCTGAGTCAATTCAATTGTTGAGCGAAATCTTGTACTCAAAAAAGAGTTAATATCTTTGTGAAACCTTGAGGAAGTGTAGCAGAGTCTCTACACTATGGAATCAAGGAAGAGCTTTACTGTAACAACTCTTTTGATTCATAGTGAAATCCAGCCGGTGGGCTGTCAGTGCGGAAAAGTGGACGTAGGCTTGGATTAAGCTGAACTACTATAAACCATATGTTCTTATTCTCTTCCCTACGCTCTTTTACTTTGATCGTAACTCAATTTGTTTACAAGGGTCTAATTTCCTTTTCACAATCTATTGTTGATTAGAGTTGCACACTTTTCTCTGAAAATTTGTTTTTGTACTTATTCACCCCCTCTAGGTGCTCGTACTAGCTTTCATAGTGGGTGGCACGGGGGCTAATTTGCACAGGAAGGTAACTTTTAACTCATATTGTGACACCCCTCGACGGCCCCCGATCCGATTTGGGTCGCCACAGTTTGCTTACCATTTACTTTCCTAATAACATGTCACTTTGATACCATTTCAATTGCAGCGGGTCCATACAACATAAGGGGGTTTACGGTTTTTTTTTTAGGTCCCTTGCGCAATTCACATACGGAAGCACATCTAACAAACTCCCTTCCCTACATTCAGAATACGATGCACACCTACTAAACATCTTATACAAGTTAAAGCCGAACATGTTTATTTACATAAAGCAGATGGACATCTTTAGTCAGTACATTGAAATGCCAATGTTTCTATACTCGGCTATACTTTAAAAGATGACCGATATCTCCTCCCACAATCGTATGCTTAAGGTCTATCAACCAGTGTCGGCGTCCAAAGGTTCTCTGCTTTGCTATCCTTCTCCTTGCGGTCATATCCAACCGCTTAAACCATCTACTAATCTGAAATGTTATTCCCCAAAAGGGGTGAGTACAACCACTCAGCAGATAGGGAAATCCAATAACAACTCAATGTATCAGGCAAATCATACATGCATTGCAAGCGTTACTTACCTTGAAGCCATGCATATACTATCATGCATCATCACCACAGTCATAACACATACATGTGTATCATCGTGTCATACTCACATCATCGTCATCATGACATTATTATATCACACACATGTCATCCTCATCATATACATGACACCATCATACCATACACATGTCATCATCTTCATGACATCATCATATCACACATATATGCATATCATCATGCATATCATATCATGGGTGATCATCATCATCTCACATTACATATCATCATCATCATCATCATCATCATGCATATCATCATGCATATTATATCATGGGTGATCATCATATCACATCACATATCATCATCGTGCATATCATCATGCATATCATATCATGGGTGATCATCATATCACATCACATATCATCATCATGCATATCATCATGCATATCATATCATGGGTTAATTTTCATCTTTTATCTTTAAATTTGATCACCACATCACCCATTTCTCAAATCATCAATTTCATCATCCCTTCGGGCAAAGACCTCCGACAGGGCTCCCAGCATTCCAGCCATCCCATGGCCACCGGGCTTCCGGCCCCCCACATTCCGGGCATCTCGCATCTCAACTAGCATCACGAGGCATTCCCTTCGGGCAGAAACCTCCGACAGGGCTTCCGGCCTTTACCCTTCTAGCCAGGCATCTCGCACCCCAATCCTGGCATCGCGAGTCATTCCTTTCGGGTAAAGACCTCCGACAAGGCTTCCGAAATTATGTACCGACATACCACCAGGCCTCCCTTGGAATTACGTACCGTATACCACCGGGCATCCCGACACTCCCGGGGAATCTCCGGAATTACGACACTAGGCCACCGAGCATCATCATCCACCACAACCACTTCCTCACTTATCATTATCCACATTTACCATTATTTTGATCTCAATTTAACATGGCATATGGCGTGACATCAAACAAGTCATACTTGGCATAGGATTCACACATGCATCTCAATTCAATACAATACATACACCAAGACTTTATCACACATGCAACAATGCATATTTATTTATAAATAAATTCAATGGAATTTATGGCCAATAAAATAATCCATTTTATTTTATTTTGATTATTTTATTAGTATTTTATTATTATTTTTATTATCTTATTTATTTATTTCCATAAATAAATATTAAATCCAATATCTATGATTTTCCCAAAATCATAAAATTCAAACAATCATTAATCAAACCAATTGAACGACAATTGCATGCAAAATTCATGGCCAACTTGAATTTCACACAATTTCACAATTTCCACTAAATAGCACATAATATTCGGATAACAACCAGAATGCACAGTTTCTGAATAAATTCGATTAAAATATCCATATGGCCTCCAAAAATTACGAAATTTTACAGAGTGATAGCCAAGACATTTTCGCACAACTTTCATGAAGAACTCCAAGCCAGATTCTTTTTATATTATTTTACACGACCTCACGAAGCTTCTGGAACCACTACCGCATCGTCCAGAATACACATCTCCGAAATATTAAGATTTCACCCATCTATTCTCTTTCGTTTCCTCTGAAATTTGGATATGTTATGTATCAAGGTGTCATTTACAAGTTTCATGAAGAGATCTAGGTCAAATAACCAAAGTATGGTCACCATTCAAGTCCATGAAGTCTCGGGTGTCTCGGAATACTTCACCAGAACCATCGTTTCCAAGATCTAGCCGATTCACCAAGCTATAATTGTTCTTTTTGCTTAAAATTTGAGTATGTTGTAGTTTAAGGTATTACCTACAATTTTCATGAAGACATCGAAGTCAAATCTTCAACAGAAATCAACATGCAAACAAGAATCTAGCAAGAGGTCAGTGAAAATTTCGCAGATCTAAAGTCTCCGTACAATAGAACTTTTGACCCCTTAAATCTCCATAGTTTTCTACGAATTTTTAGTATGTCATGGTCCAAGACGTTAGCTTCAACTTTCATGAAGACACCGAAGCCAAAATCGAACTCCAAACATACATGCAAGCTCAAACAAGTTACTGACTCCTACAACCCGAGCAAGAACAGTCACATGGCTTGAAAACAACCAACCCTTACCTCGGTTTTTCTCACAAATAACACCCAAAATCGAACATGCAAACCATATACACACATGCAAGAGAAGTTATAGGACTCCACTTGCCTCTAAGACCGAGCAAACACGACCACACGGACGGCACACCGGCGACGGACGAATGGACCTCCTCCCCCCGCGCGGCTTCTCCCTTTCTCGGTCACACTCTCTTCTCTCTCGCAACCCTCTCTCTCCCTTTGGCTTGGACGGAAACCTCTCACCAGCCACTCTCTCTCTCTCTCCCTTTTTAGTGGCTTTTATATTGCATGTGGCCGCCCAAGATGGCCAATGGGGGCAGCCACACCTTGCACAACCCCCATGCCACTTGGCAGCTCGCATGCAAGGCTTGTGGGCTTGGATTGGGCCGGCAAATGGGCTGGTTGACCACTCCTTTTGGGCCTCTATTGGGCCAGCCATCTTGGCCCATTAAAGGCTTAGGCCAATGGGCCTAAGGCCCAGCCTAAAAATTGACCTTTTCCCTTTTTTTTTGAATTCTTCTATAAATATTTTTAAATTTCAATTTTCATCTTGGCCAAAGTCTTGGGACATTTTTGCTCATTGAAATTTAGTTAATAAATCATATGGCCAAGCATAGATTATCAATCTCTCAAATTTAAATTCTTACAATCATATACATAATTCATCTAAATAAAAAGACTAATGGCTAAAGCATAGGCCATGGAAATTTATCACCTAAATTAAAGACTTTAACACACCTTATGGCTTGGCTTTGAATTTCGGGATGCTACACATATCTTTGGAGAAAGGTCAACTGGAGCAAAAACATGAAGGAAAGGAAAATAGGGGGGAAAATAGGTCGATGGTGGCTTGGCGGGCGTGCGATGGTGGAGGGGAAGCTGCTGCTCGATTTCTCTAGTTTCTCTAAGCTCTCTCAAGCCTCAATTCTCTAAGCTCTCTCAAGCCTCAACAATGGAGAAAGCCAAGCTTCAAGGAGGAAGAAGGGCTGCTGAAGAGAGGGGACCCCAAATGGCCTCCTAGGCTTCCAACACTTGGCCAAACACTTGAGTGGCTGCCCCACCACTTGCTCAGCCATCCATAGCCCATTTCTCTCTCCCCAAGCTTCCTTAAGAAGCCTCCCAAGTGGTCCAAAATTCCTCTCCCCCATGGCCTACGAATTTGTGACATTTGTTCTTCAATTTCATACAATTCCCCTTCAATTCTTCTCCAATTGGACTCAATTTGATTTCCATAAATCCAACCAAGGTGCCATCATCTCAATCAACATTTTTCCTCATCAACTAGTCCAACTTGTATCCCAAAAACATGACCAAAAGCGGCCCTCTAATTTTCCCGATAAAAAAATAACCTTACCTTGAATTTCCACCAAAAAATCTTGGTTTGTAGAAAAATCTTCGGAGGATGAGTCGACATTTCTAAAATGATTTATGACACGACAGAACTTCCAATTTCTGAAATCGAGTTCAATTTTGCGGTTAATTTCAATCTGGCGCGATTTTAGCGCGTTCTAATCTACTACTGGATAGCTTTTAGGAACTTTTAACACTTCTGACTTGTAGTTGATTATTTTCGAGCCACAAAGTACATCTTCAACTCATTGGTGACTCTCGGTTGTTGCGGAAATCTTGGGGTTTCAAATATGGACACAGGAATCTCAGGGTTTCAAATATGGACACAGGAATCTCAGGGTTTCAAATATGGACACAGGAATCTCTAGGTACCAAAACGACAGAGAAATCGGTCTAGTGCCGATCGACAAGAATTTTGCAATTAGGTGGAATCACCCATACTTAATCACATACCTTTGTCGAGTCGACCTATCTCCGGTCTCTAATCGGTCTGTGCCGTAGTGACCCTTGCAGATTAGCGCGGTCGAGTAGTCGATTGCTGGTAGAATTCTCAAGTCTATTGCGTTTAGATTTCTTAACGGCTTCACCTGATAGATTAGTTATCTCGTGAGTGGCCAACTCAGAGAAAAAAGTTATAGGCACGTCGATGAAAAGCCCAATTCATTAAATTGAAAACATAATTGGAAAATCAGAATGTCACAACTATTTTGGAGGTCTGTTCAGTCCACCCAATGGTGGCGCCAACGGTAACTGCTGTTGGCCCATCGGTGTTCTAGGACAATCTCTGACCAAGTGATCGTGTTGGCCCCACTCAAAGCTAGCACCCATCCTTAAATGGCATGGGGTTGATCCATGTCGCCTTTCACAAAAGCGACACATGCCATTCTGACTCAACACTGACTTTCCAACTCCACCCTTTCTATTGGGCGGGACATGGTACCTTCCTCCGGTCATGGGCTTCTTTCTGAACTTGTTACCATCTTTGTTCGAACTGAACCGCAACCCAGATGCGGCAGCTCGTTCATTCTGGTCTCTCTCTATCAGTTGGGCCTGTTCATAAAGGTCGTTGTAGTCCTTTAGATTTAATGGCACCAGTGGGCTTCTCACTTCCGGTCTGAGCCCATCTCTAAACCTTTTAGCTCGGTTTACTGGATTCTCGACCAGTTCGGGGGCGTACTACGACAGTTCAGCGAACTTCACTTCATATTGATCTATAGTCATCGTACCTTGGCGAAGGCACTAGAATTCTGCCATCTTCAGTTCTCTGGCACTATCAGAGAAGTACTTGCTATTGAACACTTCGATAAAGGCGGTCCACTCAGGGACTACACCTTTAGGGAATACTATTCCTTTGGTGGCTCTTCACCAAGTACTCGCAATCCCCTGCAGCTGATATACTGCAAGGACGACCTTCTCCGTCTCGGTGCACATCAGCAGTGCAAAGGCTTTCTCCAAACCCTAAATCCATAGGGCTGTAGCTTCGAGATACCCTGCTCCCGTGAACATTGGTAGGTTCAATTTCAGAAACTGTTTCACTAGCTTATGCATCGGTCTCCCAGCGACCACATTCCCTAGTGGAACCTCAACAGGTGCAGTGGCAACTGGGGCAGTAGCAGTGGTAGTAATAGCAGCATCAACAACAGCATTGGCAACATTAGTAACGGCTGCGGTAGCAACGGCTGAAGTGGCAGCTGAAGCGGTGGCACTAGCAGCTTGATTCTGGGCTTGCTACCCCATCGACTCTCTCATCACTTTAAGTGCCTGCATGATCTCGACGGTTCCCGAATCGCCATGTGCTGCTACATCAGCACCAACCGGAGGCGGTGTTACTCTACTTGCATTAGCCTCAGCCTACGCTCTACTCTGGGCCCCTCCAGTACTAACTATCGTCGGCGTCCTACCCTGAGTAACTAGACCCATGGTCCTCTTTCTAGGAGTCCTTTGCTCCTGATCAATCATGTTACAGCCTATTTATAGACACCTGTTTTCCAATTCTAATACCATATTAGAATTTGAGTGATGGACACCACACAAGCTATCAAACAGCTATCACTCATATGCATTAGCATGAAATAAAGGTCAATCTTACTTATTATCCCAAGAACCTATCGTACCTTATCACCCCAACTATCAACTAGCTCTTATACCACTTTGGGTAAGGATGTCACACCTCGACCCTCGAGTGCGTGCCCATCCCTCGGTGGTCAATAAATTTGCAACGTTCCAGGACGCGTCGCCGACTCATTCATTTTAATTTGGATGCGGAAACGTATAAAAGTGTAGCACCCTCGACGCGGCCCCCAATCCGTTGGGGTCGCCACAGTACGCTTACCTTTCTCTTGGCCTGGTAATATAACATTCTGATACTATAGAATCATAATAGGCCCATAACTCCTGGGGGTTTATATCTTTTAGATCGCTCCTTGCGCAGAAATATGGTGGAAGCGTATCTAACAACTCCCTTCCCTATATTTAGAAAACGATGCACACTTACTAAACATTTTATAAGTTAAAGCCGAACACCTTTATTTACATAAAACATATGGACATCTTTAGTCGGTACATCAAAATGCCAAGGTCTTCTATACTCAGCTATACTTCAAAAGATGACCGACATCTTTTCCAATAGTCGTATACTTAAAGTCCATCGTTCAGTGTCGGTGTCCAAAAGTTTCTTCCTTTGCTATCCTCTTCCTCACGGTCATATCCAACCACTCAATACATCTACTGGTGGCAGTGGCAGCAGAGGTATCTTGTCTAGTCTGAAATGTTAGTTCCCAAACAGGGTGAGTACAACCACTCAGCGGTACAGATCCATCAAACTACGTAATGCAACAAGCAAGACAACCACAATTTCATGTGAAATGCACATATCATCCATGCAATCATGCTTATATCTCCATGAGATGCATTCAATGCCATATAGTATCAACTCAATTTCATAGGCAATTATATCCCATGCCATATGCACACACATGCGCATGATCCATATCACCCATATAATCATATATATATATATATATATATATGTATATTCTCATGAGATCCATTCAATGCCTTCATGATCGCATTCTCAATGCCATATAGTATCAACTCAATTTCATAGGCAATTATATCCCATGCCATATGCACATACACACGTGCATGATTCCATTCCCATTGGATATTCAAAAGGATCTCATCTTTCTCCCATGGACCAGTGTTTGCATTCCTCATATATCACTCGCACCCAACCTAGCATCGTGAGGAACCTCTGGCACACACCTCCGAGCATCTTGCACCCCACCTGGCATCACGAGGAATCACCGGGGCCCGCCATGAAAATGTTTACCCCTGCCTTCCGGAATTACGTACCGTCATACCACCATGCATCCCTTGGAATTACGTACCGATATACCACCGGACATCCCGAAACTCCCGAGGACATCCGGCACAAACCTCCGGGCATCCTGCACACACACTCTAGGCATCCTGACACTCTCGGGGCATCGTTGGCTCACACCTCCGACGGTATCATCATCATCATCATAACATATATATATATATATATATATATATATATATCCCAATTTGGAAGATACCATTTGTTGCAATTATGCCAAAAGTTTCATGAAATTTATAAAATCTCATCAATTTTGATGTCATATGAAATGCAAAAATATCACCACATATGCAGTACAAATAACAACCCAAGATATCACATCTCATAAAGCAATTCATTTGTTTTTGAAAATAGAACAATTTTCGGATAAAGCAGAATGCACTTCTTTAATAAAAATTCTGGAAAAATTAGTAAACGATCTCAATAAATTCTGAAAATTTAACATGATGTAAAAAATACCTAGAGAAAGAGATTTCATGCAGAACACCATGTCAAGAAAGTTTCACATAAATCACATAGGTCCATACATCACAGCAAAATAATTTTGAACGCCACTTTTGCACAGTTTCGAAAATAATTTCGATTAAGTCCTTAAATGAACTCAGAAAATTCTGAGATTTTAATATGTTATAGTTAAGACCTGGAGGTAAAATTACCATGAAGAAATCACAGTCAAATTCATTCTGTATTAAAAGATATGATTATTGCAACTCACCCTAACCCTCGGCTCAATCTCCAGATTTAATCCCTTTCAAAGAAAAATCATTTCCCCGATCAATACTAGTCCTTTTCATCTCAAATTTTAGTATGTTAATCTTTAAGAAGTTTTCTACAACTTTCATCAGAAGTTAAAGTGAGATTCCAACTAGAAAATTGCATGAAGCTCATGAAATCACCAAAGGTCGGACTGTTTTTCCAGAAAACAGATTACTAGACTAAGACACTACTCCCATAACTTCGAAAATTCTCACCTCCACCACCTCCGAAATTCACCATACATCACACACAATCACAGCAAGCAAAGTGTAGATCAATGGACTCTACTTGCCTTAAATCCAATGAAAATCACAGCAAGCACAACGGCGAGGCTAGGTGGTGAGCTCGATTGACGGCGGCGGCTTGGTGGATACACGGCGGCCAGTCTTCTTCCTCCTCTCTCGACTTCACTCTCTCTCTCTCTCTCTCTCTCTCTCTCTGGTGCCTTGCTTAATCCGCCCCCTCCCCTTTTCCTTTTTGGTTGTTTAATTACTTGCCTTTGGTTAATTTTGCATGGAAGGACACTTGTCTCCAAGAAGGAGACAAGTGTCTTCGTGTTGAAGACACATGGAGGAGGCCCATCTGGTTTCCCCCCCTCCTTCGGTCGACGGCCCTTGGGGCTTCTTGGGCCGGGCCTCTTGGCGCACTTTGGGCCCAACAACACTTTTGGGCCTAAAGTCCAATTTTTTTAAGTGGCCCAAAAATAATACTAAATAAGTCCATATTTGCTCTTAACAATTTACTTTAATCCCCACTTAATTTCATAATCTTAAATACTCACATGGCCATATAAAATTGCAACATTAATCAATGAAAATCCAACTTATAGAGTACACGGCCAAGAATAAAATTTTCCCTATCAATTTATCCTTTAATACAAATTCTTAATCACACATGGACATAGGATGCATTCCCAATACAACAATAGTCGATTCATTGCTCGGCCTTGTTAAATTGTAATCTATTAGACCAATGACCATAACATAGTCCGATGGCGCTTCCATCACCTATTCATGGTTCATGGTATATCCGGGGGTTGTCATGAAATTTTAGGATGCCACAAAAAGCCTTGGCAACAAATAATTTGGGATAGAAAAGTAGGCACTCAATCACAACCAAAACAAGTCTTTATAAACACGTAGATTTATATACAGTACTGGTCTGTCTACAAAAGACCGGCTCAACAAAAAGGAACTATTCTATGACTAGCTAGTCAAACACGTTCGCCGATCCTTTGGACTTCACAGGCTCCGGGGGCGTTGGGTCCTCCACAGCTGCCATTTAAGGGCTTGAAAATATTGAGCCCACGATGAAGTGAGACAATGTCTCAGCAAGTTCACCACATAAACTTCGACTAGGAAGTAAATACACCCAAGGGTGGCCTAGCCACACAATACAAAGGACTAACCTGGCCTTAGTTCCTTCCTGCACGTTAGTACAATTCATAATTCAACCAATCAATTCCTCAATCCAATCCATCAATCGATTCAATTCGATCATTCAATCCAATCGATACTATCTATCAATCCATACTATGTATCACCCATTACTATTTATTAGATAATACCGTCTATCAATTCGCTCATCGATATGATAACTGCTCACCCAAGCTGAAATATAAATAGACGGTAGCTCACCAAAGCTGATATAGCTAGATAGTAGCTGGCCAAAGCTGATATAGATAAATAGTAGCTCACCAAAGTTGATACATATATATTATAGCTCACCAAAGCTGATATATGTATATCATAGCTTACTAAAGCTGCTTAATAACTATAATGCTCACCGAAGCTGATTAATGCTCACCTAAGCTGCAAGGGTACTTTAAAAACCCTTATCGGTGTCAACACCCGACACCTGGTATTTTCCACTTACAATACCTATATACCACAATCATCACTCAATTTCATAAAACAACATTCAATTACAAAAACTAAACACATCACTATGATCTGCTTCAAATTCTATCGAGCGGCTCTCCCATTATAATTTCCGAAAAATATTAATTACTTAATAATTAAATAAATTCCGAAAATTAATTTAATTTAAATATAAAATAATATAATTAAATAATATTTAATTTAAATAATTAAAATAAATAATTAAAAGTCTAATCATGATTACATTAATCTAATTACATAATTAGACTAATTAATTGTGGCATCCCAAAATTCATGGCAACCTCTAGTCACATTAAATTCTATAAATAGGTGATGGAAGTACCATCAAGTTATTTTATGGCCATTTAATCCATAATTTGCAATAAGATATATGGCCAAGCTTTTAAGGGATAATTATGTGATAGGAAAGAAAATTCTATCATTGGCCATGTGCATCATAAATTGGAATTTATGGATTTGTGACTATAAGTTTAATGGCCTTATTATTTATGCAATTAGATATTATTTAAATGATGATTAAGATATATTATAAATAAAATAGAGTAAAATAAATTTGGGCCATTTAAGTTTGGGCTTTAGGCCCAAGTGAGATGGGCCTAAAGTGGGCCATAAGCCCCGCCCATTGTCGCATGGAGGGGTAGCCGCATGGCTTCCAAGTGTCTTCAACCAAGGAGACACTTGTCTCCTTCTTAGGGACAAGTGTCCCCCATGCAAGAGAAGATTGCATGCATATATAAAGATACAACCAAAGAGAGAGAGAGAGAAAGGGAGAGAGAAAGAGTGGCATTCGGCCAAGCCAAGTGAGAGAGAGTGAGTTGCGAGAGAGAAGAGGGAAGCCGAGAGAGGGGTGTCACATTAATCCATCCATTAAACTAATCATTCAACTAATTTAATTAACATTTAAATAAACTAATCTAACCACCTAAACATACTTAGTATGATCTAAACACCCTTTAAGCATCATTAACTCCCTAAGCAGAGATTAGTGCGTAAACTCACTGGTTTAGAGTTTTGGTGAGTCCACGGCGACGGTGATGCCAAAGCGGGTGATAAATCTCCTAGCGGCGACACCAACCAAGGCTGGGAAGGGCTTAGAAATGGGCCACGAAGTCCGAAGACCCTTGCTAGTTCGGCTTCTGTTCTTGGCTGAATTGAGAAAGAGAACCACGGCTGAAACGGTGAGGAAGGGCTGATCGGAGCTCCGACGAGCAGGTGGTCGACAACTGGCGGCACCTAGGGGTGAAGGGGGACTTGATGGTGGTTGGGATGGGCAGAAGAATGGTTGAAATGGGGAGAAAACGGCTGAAATCATGAAACAATACAGGTGGGCAGGGCTCGAGATAGTCCAACGAGTGGTGGCTTTCGGTCGGCAGGCGGGTCGGCCGGCAGCTCTGTTTGGCGAGCGGCGGCCACCGTCCGTATGAATTGGATCTCTGGTCACGATGGTGGGTTGCATGGGGGCTAATTCGCACGAGAAGGAATCTTTTAACTCAAATATTTAGAGAAAGGTCAGTTGGAGCAGAAACAGGAAGGAAGGGAAAACAGGGGGGAAAAAGAGGTCGATGTTGGCTTGGTGGGCGTGCGACAGTGGAGGGGAAGCTACTACTCGGTTTCTCTAGTTTCTCCAAGCTCTCTCAAGCCTCAAAAATAGAGAAAGCCAAGCTTTAAGGAGGAAGAAGAGTTGCTGAAGAGAGGGGACACCAAATGGCCTCCTAGGCTTCCAACACTTGGCCAAACACTTGAGTGGCTGCCCCACCACTTGCTCAGCCATCCACTGCCCATTTCTCTCTCCCCAAGCTTCCTCAAGAAACCTCCCAATTGGTCATGAAGTCCTCTCCCCTATGGCCAACGAATTTGTGACATTTGTTCATCAATTTCATTCAATTCCCCTTCAATTCTTCTCCAATTGAACTCAATTTGATTTCCATAATCCAACCAATGTGCCATCATCCAATCAACATTTTTCCTCATCAACTAGTCCAACTTGAATCTCAAAAACAAGACCAAAAGTGGCCATCTAATTTTCCCGATAAAAAATAACCTTACCTTGAATTTCCACCAAAAATCTCGGTTCGTAGAAAAATCTTCAGAGGATGAATCGATGTTTCTAAAATGATTTGTGACATGATAGAACTTCCAATTTCTGAAATCGGGTTCAATTTCGCGGTTAATTTCAATCTAGCTCGATTTTAGTGCATCCTAATCTACCGGGTAGCTTTTTTGAACTTTTAACGCTTTTGACTTGTGGTCAATTATTTTCAAGCCACAAAGTGCATCTTGGACTCATTAGCGACTCTCGATTGTCATGAAAATCTTAGGGTTTCAAATACAGACACATGGTACCAAAACGACAGAGAAATCAGTCTAGTGCTGATCGATAAGGATTTTGTAATTAGGTGGAATCACCCACACTTAATCACATACCTTTGTCGAGTCAACCTATCTCCGATCTTTAATCGGTCTGTGCCATAGTGACCCTTGCAGATTAGCGCGGTCGAGCAATCGATTCCTGGTCGAATTCTCAAGTCTATTGCGTTTAGATTCTTTAATGGCTTCACTTAATAGACTAGTTATCTTGTGAGTGGCCAACTCATAGAAAAGAGCTATAGACGCATCGATGAAAAGCCCGACTCATTCAATTGAAAACGGAATTGGAAAATTAGGATGTCACACTTCTCGCTTTACTCTTATTGATCTCATAATGACTTGTCTACCATATAAGACCATCAAAGTAGATGTATAGGCAATTTCATAACATAAACTTCATATTCTCAAGCCAAACATAGAAATACGCATTATAATCTAAGTCATGTGCTCATGCCATGCACTTTTCTCATATAACTCATATATATATATATATATATATATTCATGCCAGACTGTATAGACTATGGCCTCATTCTCATTATATGCAATCAACATTTATACACTTTACACACGTGACATGTCAAGAATCACATGGCATCCCATATTACCATGCAACCCTCGAAACCATGCTTTCAAATTATTACAGCCACTCAGGATCCAAAAAACCTGAAGGTTCATAAATCATCCGGCACATTTGGGCATCATCTCGCCCTATCGAGCACGACATCCCGTTGACTTGGGGGCATTCCTGTAATGAGCTTTATTTCAAAATCCATCCGCAAATGGCATCCTGTTGACTTGGAGGCATCCGAACTTAATTAGGCATCATCCTGCATAAAATGCATCAGGACAAGTTCACACCTTGTGTAAAACGCATTAGGATCTTAGGTTATCATATGAGCATCCATCACATACTCCATTTCTTATCTTTCTTATTTAACCCATATGATGCTTATGCGATATGTAACTTCCCTTAGCAAATGCCATCATTGCATACACTTACATCATTTATATCACACGCATGTGCATTATTTACTTCACAAACTCATGACACATAATCCACATATCATGTTTAACCATCAATTCACATGGCACACATTCCATTTATCATTTTAACCATTAATTCACTGGCACATCATCTAATTGACATGGATAACCACTAAATCACATGTCATATAATCCAAACAACATATTTAACCATAGAACCACATGACACATAACCTAACTAGCATGTTTAACCATAGAATCACATGACATATAACCTAACTAGCATGTTTAACCATAGAACCACATAGCACATAACTTAAATAGCATGTTTAACCATGGAACCACATAGGACATAACCGAAATAGCATATTTAACCATGGAACCACATAGCACATAACCTAAATAGCATATTCAACCATGGAACCGCATAGCACATCATCCAAACAACATAGATTACCACTAATCTGCCCTAAACTACTCCCTAAATACAACGAAAGCCTTAAACGAAGGCTAGAAAGCCACTCACGGACAATCCGGGCTTCGAAACACGTCAAGGGAGGGAACAACAAGATCGAACAGTAGCTAAAGGCTGCCGGTCATTCGTCTTTTGTGTTGGACGGTGGCTAGTCGTGGCTCGGCGGCGATCCAACGATGGTTCGGCATCACTGCGGCCTGCGAGCTTCACGAGGCACTAGATAGAATAAGAAGTGAGTGAGAAAGAGCCCCGGTGACGGCCGAACAACACCAAATAGCCCTTGAGGAGGCTGATCGGTTGGCTTTGAGTGGCGTGGTGGTAGTGCAAATAGCGATCCGATGGCGAGGGCTCAACTGGCGGTCGCCGGTGAGCAAATGTGGGAGAAACAAGCTTGGGTGAAGATGAAAATTGTGACATCCTGAAATTTGACCCCGTTCGGATATATGAAATGGTTGTTTCGTTGACGAGCCTATGGTCATTTTACTCGGAGCTGGCCATTCATGAGTAACTAATCTATTAGGTGAGGCCATTGAGTTATATAAACGCGACAGACTAGAGAATTCGATCGGAAATCGATCGCTCGACCATAATAATCGATTAGCGAACGGATATAAGTCGATTCGACGGAAGTACGTAGTTGAATTGCGGGTGATTTCACACGATTGCGATATTCGCATTGAACGACAATAACCTGATTTTCTATCGGTATTATATTCGGGACATGTAATTGAAACCTCACGATTATGTGACAACCGAGCGTCGTTTATTATTCGAAGATGTACAAATGTGGATCGAAAATTATCAACCATGGGTCAAACGCACTAAAATCCCTAAAAGCTACCCTATAGGTTAGGTCGTATTAAAATCGCGTTCAATTGATTTTAACCACGAAATTTAATTCGGTTTCAAGATTCGTACGTTCAAGTGTGTCATGATTCATTTATAGGACGTCGTCTCATCTTTTGGCGAATTTTCATCGAGTCTGAAAATTTTGCGGAAAATCGATTTTCGAACAAAAAGAAATTAAAGGAAATTCGGATGGGCTGAATAATTGGATTTTTCTACCCCTAAAATGGCTTATTAGGGTGAAAGTAGAGCTAAATTAGGATTGGGTGGCCACTTGACTTAGGGTGCATGAAGACATTGGGGTAATTGGTGATGAGTCCTTAGATATTTGCCTAAGCTCTTCATTGGTTAGTTCTTTGACTTTCATTTTCTTCCCTTCTCTCTCTCTTCCTCACTCTCTCTTTCATGCACAACCTTTCACGTTTCTTTCCCATACCACTAGTGACCGAACTCCCCTCCTCATGCCTGCAACCGCCAGCTTCCTCCCCTCCAACCTCTTCTTCGGCTGCTAGACCATCTCCACACCTGGAACATTTTCCTTGTTGCTTCACCTCACTGCTTGATCACCAACATTCCACCAACTCTAGCAACCCCCAACGCTAGCATCTCAACCCCATGATCCTTCACCCTCAGCCCAGCCAGCCCCATGTCTAGTCGCCTGCACCTCCACGCCCGACACCAGTAGCTCCGTTCCAGCTCAGCCTTGTGCCCAGCACCTTAGCCCGTCACTGCCACTAGACCACCCAGCCATCTGCCAGCTCTGTGGCCAACAACCACCGTCCACCGAGACCAGCCCAAGCCAAGGCCCTCTTGGTCGTGAGCTTCCCCTTGTTGCCACCACCGCCATTGAGCTCCATTCGAGACACGGTTGTCTCAAGTTCTCGCTGCCGTTGCATTGCCATTGCCATTAGCCCGCCACCGTCCTAATCCAATGAGTTTAACTCCCTAATCCTTGATTAGGTTGTTAATTACGCTTAGCGGGTTAGATTAGTGCTAAGATGGATTAGTGTTAATTAGCTTGGTTATGTTAGTTAGTTTGGTTAGGTTAGTTAACCATGGTTAGTTTAATTAAGTTCGATTAGCTTAATTAATCGTAATTTACTTAACTAATCACAATTTACTTAATTAATTGCAATTAGCATAATTAGTGACAGATTAGCTGTTTCGTAGAATTTTTTACTCGTTTTTTTGGATGCAATTATGCGTGAATTTGATTGCTGCACGTGCAACATTATGTGATTGGTTGTTTTATGATAATTATCCGCTATTATTGCAAAAGATGGTTTTATTGGCATTTAAATAGAAAGAAAATTTAGGTGTCAAGTTTGGACACCAAATATTATTTGCTCAATAAAAGAAAATTTGATGGATTAATTTTGAGTACGTGAGCACCTATGAATTTATTTAGGAAAGTTTTGAACAAAAAAAAAAAAGGGGGTTGCAAGGTTTGTTATTTAAAAAGGAATTTTGGTGTTTTGGGCTAATTGACGGAAGATAAGAAATGGGTTGATTGATGACGTGCTACATGGTCACTAAGTGGAACCCGTCCTAATGCGTTTACGTGGGACGATGCTCCTTTATGGAATGCCGTCTAGGCAGAGGATGCTAGACATTGCCATTCGTGGAAGGATTTCGGAACGAAGCTCATTTGTGGAATGCCATCTAGGTGGAGGATGCTAGACGTTGTCGTGCTTGATAGGGCGGGATGATGCCCGCTTACGCCAGATGATAGCCAACTGTTGAGTTGGCCATGGCTGATGGGTCATAATAACTAGAACACACCTAAATGGTTGTGCTATTGCGCTTGATTATGGGGAAAAATTATGTGGCACGGTATGTGACGTGTTATAACGGTTTTACCTTATAATCGGGACCCTTGTGAATGTTGAAAGATGAGAATCATGTGTTTTGGTTATTAATCATGCTTGTTGTATCTATAAATGCATATGTGACACACTAATATGTAGGGTCGTGCCAAGGCGAGGTGAGTTGTTTGTGGTGCCTGTTTAGGCTACCTTTGAGACGAATTTGCATCCTAATCGGGGTTTAGGTTGTTGACTCGCTGAGATTTATCTCACCTTGTCTTGTTTAAACTTTTCAGGACTGTAGCGTGGAGATCTACTTAGTGTGGATTTGGTGGGCGCGAGATGCAACACCTTTTGGTTGGCCTTGTCGCTAGTTTAGGTTGACCCTAGTCCCTGAAGGTTTTTGAGAAGGTCGATAGGAAGTGGCTGTAGGAAGGCTTGTAAGTATTAAACTTCCTAGGGTTAACAGTTGATAAATGAATATGTTGTTTTTGACAATGATTGTCGTGTTTTACTATCCTTATGTTTGTTTGTTTGTTGGGGGTATATTTAATTTGCTTCTACATGTGCTTAATTGAAAGATAAAAAGAATGGGTCGGCGATGCGTCCTAGGATGTCGCATTTTTAGTCGACCGCCGAGGGATGTGCGTGTGCCCAGGGTTCGGGGTGTGACATCCCCGTTTGAAGTGGTATCAAAGCCTGGTCAGTGTCTAGAGTGATAAGGTGCGATGGGTTTTTGGGATAGTTAGTAGGAAAGACATTTTCCTTATGCTGATGCTTGTGATTGATTGATTGTTTTGTGGGGGTCGCTCAGATTTCTAATTCCGTGTTAGAATTGGAAAGTAGTTTTCTATAAAGATTCGCAGGATGAGTGATCATGAATAGAGGACTCATTAGAAGAGGACAGTTTCGGCTATTAGTAGGGAAAGTGCGTTGACTAGGATCGGTGCCCGAGGTAGAGTGCCGACTCAGGCGAGCGCGAGGGAAAGAGTACCGCCTCAGGCTAGTACTAGAGTAGGAGCACCAGGTGATCCTAGGCTAGATGGGATTGTGCAGGCACTAGAAACCCTTGGGGAATATGATGGGTCAATAGGCTTAGAACCAAGCTGCTGCTACTACCACCGCCACTGTTGCTGCCAATGTCGTTACTACTGTTGCCGCTGCACCTGCTGAAGTCCTACCAGGAAATGGGAATGGTGATAGGCTCATGCATAAGTTGGTGGAGTAGTTTTTGAAACTGAAGCCACAAGGTTCTCTAGAGCGGGCGATCCCGAGGCAGCAACCCTCTGGATTTGAGAGCTAGAGAAAGTCTTCACATTGCTGAGGTGCTTTGAGGAAGACAAGGTGGTCCTGACAGTCTACCAGTTCCAAGGGAATGCAAGCACTTGGTGGGAGGCCACCAAGGGGAGAGTGTTTCCCAAAGGTACGGTTTCGAAGTGGAATGCCTTCGTGGAGGTCTTCTATGGAAAGTACTTTTCATATTGCGCCAGAGAGCAGAAAATGGCAAAGTTCTAGCGTCTCTATCAGAGTCAGATGTCAATGGATTAGTATGAGGCAAAGTTTGCAGAGTTGTCCAAATATGCACCGAGGTTGATTGAGGACTTGGTGAACAGGGTGAGGAGGTTCAAAGATGGTCTGAGACCAGAGATCAAGGACCCGCTAGTACCGCTAAATCTCAAGGACTTTAATGAACTGTACAAGAGGGCCCAGCTAATAGAGAGGAATCTATACGAGCGAGCCAATGCATCTGGGTCACAGTTCGTGCCCAACAGAGACAGCAATCGGTTTGGGAAAAGGCCGATGATAGGAGGAAGGTATTCCATTACGCCCAACTGGAAGGGTGGGATTGGAAAGCTAGCACCCAACCCGAACAGCATGTGCTGATTTTGTGGAAGGAGAGATGGATCAGCCCCGTGTTTTCCTAGGATGAGAGCTTGCTACAGATGTGGCCAGTACGTCCACCAAATCAAGGATTGTCCACGCAGGCCTATGGGAGCACAGGCGCCATTACCGCATATGGGACAACTTAGAGGGAGTGCATCGCAGAACACACAACAGGGTATTTTGAAGAGGCCTTTGATGTAGGGAATGGTGTATGCTGTCACCCGAAGGGAGGCGGAGGACTCACAGGACGTGGTTACAGGTACGGTCTCGCTGAATGACCACGCTGCTTATGCTTTATTTGATCCTGGGGCTACACATTCATTTATTGCTGAGCAATTAGTTGAGTTGGTAGGATTGAGTCTAGAACCGTTGGGGGCAGTCATTAGCATATCCACCCCATTAAAGGATAAAGTGTTGTCTGCAATAGGGTGTCCTGGTTGCAAGTTTATCATTAGTGAGCGAGAGGAAATGATAGATTTGATCGTGCTGGCCATGTTTGACTTTGATGTGATCATTGGCATGGATTGGCTCACCAAGCAATGAGCTACTGTAGACTGTTATCATAAATTGATTCAGTTTAACCCGTTAGTAGGTGAAATTTTCCCTCGATTACCTTAATCTTGTCACTTGAGGCAACCTATTTGTTAGAGGTGGGTTGCCAAGGTTATTTGGCAACCGTAGTGGACACATTAGTTGAGGAGCCGAAGATGGAGGACATTGCCATGGTGCAGGAGTTTTTTGACGTATTTCCCGAGGAATTACCCGGTTTGCCCCGAGAAAGGGAGATCGAGTTTGTGATTGAGTTGCCCCCTTGGATGGAGCCAATTTCTAAGGCCCCTTACCGTATGATGTTATCAGAATTGAAGGAACTGAAAGTGCAGATGTAGGAGTTGTTGGACAAGGGATTTATACGTCTTAGTGCATCGCCTTGGGGAGCGCCAATTTTGTTTGTAAGGAAGAAGGATGGTTTGTTGTGTCTTTGCATCGACTATCGGCAACTCAACTAGGTGACGATCAATAACAAGTATCGGTTACCAAGGATTGACGACTTGTCCGATCAGCTACAGGGAGCATCGATATTTTCCAAGATTGACCTGAGGACAGGTTACTATCAACTGAGGATTAAGAAGGAGGATATACCGAAGACGGCTTTTCGTATGCATTACGGCCATTATGAATTCACCGTAATGCCATTTGGTTTGACCAATGCCCTAGCTGCTATAATGGAATTGATGAATTGAATATTCAAGGATATCTGGACCAATTCATGATTGTATTTATCGATGACATCTTGGTGTACTCGAGAAGTCCAGAGGAGCATGAACGACACTTAAGGATAGTACTTTAGACCCTACGAGAACACAGGTTGTACGCCAAGTTCTGTAAGTGTGAATTTTGGCTAACTCATGTAGCTTTCTTAGGCCACGTGATTTCTAGCGAAGGGATTTCCGTTGACCTGACCAAGATTAAAGTAGTGATAAACTGGCCGAGACTGATGACAATGACCGAAGTTCGAAGTTTCTTGGGATTGGCGGGCTATTATAGGCGATTCGTGGAAAGATTTTCTGCAATAGCCATGCCTTTGACTCGATTGTTGAAGAAGGAAGAGAAGTTTGAATGGCAGACAAGTGCAAGCATAGTTTTCAAGAGCTTAAGTAGAAACTGACTATCGCACCCGTACTGATGATTCCATTTGGAATTGGAGGATATGAGATCTTTAGTGATGCGTTGTACAAAGGACTAGGTTGGGTTTTAATGTAACATGGGAGAGTTGTTGCATACGCATCCCGTTAGTTGAAACTTCATGAGTTGAATTATCGGACACATGATTTGGAACTTGCAGCGATCATCTTTGCCTTGAAGATTTGGAGACAATACTTATGTGGAGAAAAGTTCCAGATCTTTACGGACCCTTAAAGTCTGAAGTATTTATTCTCTCAGAAGGAGTTGAACATGAGACAGCGTCGCTGGATGGAACTTCTCAAGGATTACGACTGTGACATTCTGTATCATCTCGGAAAAGCCAATAAGGTTGCGGATGCCTTAAGTCAGAAGTCGTCGATTGCGCAAATGATGGTTCAGGAATGGATCCTACTCAAAGGAGCTCAAGATTCGAATTTCAAGTTTGAGGTAGGCCACCTTTCAAGTCTCATGACTACCCTTAGAATTGAACCGGAAGTACAGATAAGGATTGAGACGTTATAGTTGACAGACCCTGAGATTATGTGTACCTAACAATGTAAAGCTTAAGGAGGAGATCTTGCCAGAAGCCCATCGTAGCAGTTATAATATTTATCCAAGCAATACAAAGTTGTATCAAAACCTGCGTTAACACTATTGGTGGATCGGTATAAAAGCGTATATCGCCAGACATGTTGCTAAGTGTCTGATGTGCCAGCAAGTGAAAGCACAACATTGCAAGCCTGGAGGACTTTTGCAACCTCTCGAGATTGCCAAGTGGAAATGGGAACATATCACAAAGGATTTTGTGATGGGATTACTAAGAAAGAAGTCAGCAGGGTAATGATTCCATATGGGCTATAGTTGATAGATTGATGAAGTCTGCTCACTTCATCGTCATACGGAAGGACTATGCATTGGGCAGATATGCTAAATTGTACGTGCAACAGATAGTTCGTCTTCATGAAGTGCTAGTAACGATCACGTCAGATTGAGACTTGAAGTTCACGGTAGTTTTTTGGAAAAGTTTACAAACTGCCTTGGGAATAAAGCTGCAGTACAGCACGGCCTATCATCTATAGACGGATGGCCAGTCTGAAAGGACCATTCAAACCCTCGAGGACATGCTGCGAGCTTGCGTATTGGACTTCAAAGGAAGCTGGGAGGAACAACTTCATCTAGTTGAGTTTGCCTACAACAACAGCTATCAGCAGAGTATCCAGATGGCATCGTTCGAAGCATTGTATGATAAAGCTTATAGAACTCCTGTTTGTTGGGACGAAGTTGGAGAGCGTAAGATTCCTGGCCCCGAGTTGGTTCAATAGTCAGTTGACGCCGTTAAAGCCATTTGAGAAAGACTTAAGACTGCTTAGAGTCGTCAGAAGAGTTATGCAGATAAGCGGTGTAGACCATTGGAGTTCCAAGTTGGTGAACATGTATTCTTCAAAGTGTCACTGATGAGGGATACTTCGTGCTTTGGCAAGAAAGGAAAGCTTAGTTCGAGGTACGTCGATCCCTTTGATATTTTGAAACGAATTGGGACTTTGGCGCATCATCTTGTGTTGCCGCCGAGACTTGCTCAGGTGCACGACGTCTTTCACATGTCGATGTTGAGGAAGTATGAACCTGACCCGACCCTCGTGCTAAATTTCGAGGAATTAGACGTGGACGAGAGAGTGTCGTACGTGGAGAGACTGGTTCGGATAGTGGATCGAAAGGAACAAGTCCTACGCAACAAGACGATCCCCTTGGTTAAAATGGTATGGCAACACCATGGAATGGAGGGAGCCATGTGGGAAAGCGAAGAATTGATGAGACGTCAATACCTCCACCTTTTGGTGGAAGAATTGTAATGGTTTAAATTTCTAGGACAAAATTTTTTATAAGAGGGGAAGAGTTGTGACATCCTGAAATTTGACCCCATTTCGGATATATGAAATGGTTGTTTCATTCATGCACCTATGGTCATTTTACTTGGTACTAGCTACTCACGAGTTAACTAATCTATTAGGTGAGGCCGTTAAGGGATATAAATGTGACAGACTAGAGAATTCGATTGAAAATCAATTACTCGACCATAATAATTGGAAATGGTCAATACGACATCATTATAATTGATTAGTGAACATATATAAGTTGACTCAACGGAAGTACATAGTCGAATTGCGGGTGATTCCGCACAATTGTGGTATTGGCGTCGAACGGCAGTAACTTGATTTTCTATCAATATTATATTCGGGACAAGTAATTGAAACCTCACGATTATGTGACAACCGAGTGTCATTTATTATTCGAAGATGTACAAACGTGGATAAAAAATTATCAACCATGGGTCAAACGTGCTAAAATCGCTAAAAGCTTCCTAATAGGTTAAGTCATACTAAAATCGTGTTTGGATGATTTTAACCACGAAATTGATTTCGGTTTTGGGATTCGGACGTTCAAGCGTGTCATGATTTATTTATAGGATGTCGTCTCATCTTTTGGCAAATTTTTGTCGAGTCAAAAAATTTTTGCGAAAAATCGATTTTCGGACAAAAAGAAATTAAAGGAAATTCGGATGGGCTGAATAATTGGATTTTTCTACCCCTAAAATGGCTTATTTGGGTGAAAGTAGAGCTACATTAGGATTGGTTGGCCACTTGACTTAGGGGGCAAGAAGACTTTGGGGTAATTGGTGATGAGTGCTTAGATATTTGCCTAAGCTCTTCATTGGTTAGTTCTTTGACTTTCATTTTCTTCCATTCTCTCTCTCTTCCTCACTCTCTCTTTCATGCACAACCTTTCCCCCCAGCTTTCAGTCGCCCACTTTCTTCTTCTTCTTATTCTTTTCTACACGTTTCTTTCCCATCCCACTAGCGACCAAACTCCCCTCCTCATGCTTGCAACCACCAGCTTCCTCCCCTCCAACCTCTTCTTTGGCTACCACACCATCTCCACGCCCGAAACATTTTCCTTGCTGCTTCATCTCACTGCCCGACCACCAACACTCCAACTCCAGCAGTCCCAATGCCAACATCTCAACGCCCAGCCAGCCCCACGTCCAGCCGCCTGCACCTCTACGTCGGACGCCAGCAGCTCTATTTCAACAAAGCCTCGTGCCTAGCGCCTCAGCCCATCACTGCCACCAGCTCGCCCATCCGTCCACCAGCTCTGTGTCCAATAGCCACTGTGCACCGAGAACAGCCCAAGCTAATCCCCTCTTGGCCGTGAGCTTCCCCTTGCTGCCACCACCACTATTGAGCTCCATTCGAGACACGATTGTCTCGAGTTCTTGCCGCCATCACGTTGCCGTCACCGTGAGCCCGCCACTGTCCAAATCCAGTGAGTTAACTCCTTAATCATTGATTAGGTTGTTAATTACGCTTAAGGGGTTAGATTAGTGCTAAGATGGAATAGTGTTAATTAGCTTGGTTAGGTTAGTTAGTTTGGTTAGGTTAGTTAACCATGGTTATGTTAATTAAGTTGTATTAGCTTAATTAATCACGATTTATGTAATTAATCGCAATTAGTGATGGATTCACCATTTCATAGAATTTTATGCTCGTTTTTTTGGATGCAATTATGCGTAAATTTGAGTGCTACACGTGCAACATTAAGTGATTGGTTGTTTTATGATAATTATCCGTTATTATTGCAAAAGATGGTTTTATCGACATTTAAATAGAAAGAAAATTTAGGTGTTGGGTTTGGATACCAAAACTTATTTGCTCAATAAAACAATGAGGTTTTAAACTAGGTGCATACAAAGTTTGACGGATTAATTTTGAGTACGTGAGCACCTATGAATTTATTTCGAAAATTTTTGAACAAAAAAAAAAAGGGGTTGCCAGGTTTGTTATTTAAAGAGGAATTTTGGTGTTTTGGGCTAATTGATGGAAGATAAGAAATGAGTTGATTGATGACGTGCTACATGGTCACTATGTGGAACCCGTCCTGATGCGTTTACGCGGGACAATGCTCCTTTGTGGAATGCCGTCTAGGCAGAGGATGCTAGACATTGCCGTTTGCAGATGGATTTAGGAACGAAGCTCCTTTATGGAATGCTGTCTCGGTGGAGGATGCTAGACGTTGCCATGCTCGATGGGGCGGGACGATGCCCGGTTATGCCGGATGACCGCCAACTGTTGAGTTGGTTGTGGCCAATGGGTTCTAATAACCAGAACACACCTGTATGGTTGTGCTATTGTGCTTGATTATGGGAAAAAATTGTGTGGCACGGTATGGGACATGTCATAACGGTTTTACCTTATAATCGGGACCCTTGTGAATGTTGAAAAATGAGAATCATGTGTTCTGCTTATTAATCATGCTTGTTGTATCTATAAATGCATATGTGACGCACTAATATGCAAGGACGTGCCGAGGCGAGGTGAGTTGTTTGTGGTGCTTGTTTAGGCTACCTTTAAGATGAATTTGTGTCCTAATAGGGGTTTAGGTTGTTTACTTGCTAAGATTTATCTCATCTCATCATGGTTAAACTTTTTTAGGGACGTAGCATGGAGATCTACTGAGTACGGATTTGGTGGGCACGAGATGCGACACCTTTTGGCTAGCCCTATCGCTAGTGAAGTTTAGGTTGATCCTAGTCCCTAAAGATTTTTGAGAAGGTCGATAGGAAGTGGCCGTGGGAAGGCTTGTAAGTATTAAACTTCTTGGATTAACAGTTGATAAATGAATTGTTGTTTTCGGCAATGATTGTCGTGTTTTACTATCCCCATGTTTGTTTGTTTGCCGGGGGTATATTTAATTCACTTTCGCATGTGCTTAATTGAAGGATAAAAAGAATGGGTCAGTGATGCATCCTAGGACGTCGCTTTTTTAGTCGACCGCTGAGGAATGTGCGCATGCCCAGGGTTCGGCGCGTGACAAAAATGGCTTGAGGGGTTCGGCTATCGAAGGTGAGGGAGAGAAAGGAGAGTTTAGGAGAGAAAATGGAAGTGAAAGAGAGAGAGAGAGAGAGAGAGAGAGAGAGAGAGAGAGGAGGGCTGTCGGACGTGAGGGCGGGGGGGGGAGGGGGGAAGAAAGGGAGGAGAGAGAGTGCGGTCAAGTCCCTCATCAATGCCCCATCACATCCCTTGTCCTTTGTCCATCAAGCTTATCCAATTTTAGAAGCAAAGATTTAGCATTTAATGAAGGGATTTGCACTTAAATACATAAGTGAAGACTAGGCTAGGCTAGGTAGCCTTTTTCCCCTTCCTCCTTGTTGCCCAATCAAGTGCGGCTCCCTTCCTTGCCCTTTTCCTTTTTTACCCCTTTGTCTTTAGTTCAATGGGAGGGCATTTCAGTCATTTCACCAAGATTTCGCACTATTCATGCACTATTCACATCCTTTTATGCATTTAATGCCAAAATCTTGTTCAAAGTGGGCTTGATGGGTTTGAAAGCCCTATGGGCCTCCCTTGGCCGCCCACCCCTTGGGTGTGTGGGCGTTGGGCTCGGGCCCAATGGGTCCTCGTCCATGGCCCATTTCCACTTTTCTGCGCTCAAATGCCCTTGCCGATGAAAAACCGAGTTTTTGTCCTTAAATGGCCTTTCCCAATGTCCTCGTGGCCTATCAATCCTCGAGACACTCTCATCTGACGATCACCTGCCGAAATAATTCCATTCTGAAAAATTGGATCGGAACAAGGATGTCACAATTCGAGAATTCCAGGATTGGTATGTATAAATAGAGCAACTACTATCGAAATGAACAATAATTATGTTAATCCACCAGTCACATCTTGTCCACGTTGAGTTTATGCCAAGTCTTTGAATGTTAGATTGTTGACAATGTGAAGTGGTCTAGAAATGCCATGCTTTGCTGTGAGACAAGCGATTGTAGTTTCTAGACCCAAAACATGAAATAGCGCTTCCTATCTATCATACATTATTTCAAGGTGCATTATCTATAATCCAAAACAACCCTTGTTGACATGATTAGAAGTAAAGCATGCTTTTTGGTGCTATAAGTGTGATACTATTTTCTGGAAGATCCTAGGCTAGATTTAGGGAATAGCCTGGAAACCTGCAACTTTTAGGGTAACTTGTGTAAGGTATGATTGCATCAGACATTGCTAAAAGGTTTCTCCTACAATGAAGATATCAAGTGTGCATTGACAACTGGGAATATGTGATTCAGTGTGAGACCAAATCGTTGATGATGCGGTATTACCAATATGTTTTCTCGTAACTTAGAACCTAGAGTAGTATGTGAAGAAATGTCCTTGGCGATGGTTAGGAATGAACAACCATGTTAGTATAGCAGCATACTAGTTTTGACTTTAATTTCAATCCGGCGCGATTTTAGCGTAACCTAACCTATCGAGTAACCTTTAGGAATTTTAGTGCAATTGAGCCGTGGTTGATTAATTTCAAGCCACAACGTAAATTTTTGACACATTGGCGACTCTCGGTTGTCGTGGAAATCTCGAGATTTCAAATACGGACACAAGGTACAGAAAAGATAGAAGAATCGATCTGGTGTCGATTGACAAGACTTTTGCAATTAGGTGGAATAACCAACACTTAATTACGTGGCTCTATCGAATCGACCTATCTCCAGTCTCTGATCAGTTTGTGCCATAATGACCCTTGTAGATTAGCACGGTCAAGCAGTTGATTCCTAGTCGAATTCTTAAGTCTATTGCATTTAGATTCCTTAACGGCTTCACCTAATAGACTAGTTATCTCATGAGTGGTCAACTCAGAGAAAAGAACTATAGGCGCGTCGATGAAAAGCCCGACTCATTCAATTGAAGACAGAACCTGAAATTCAGGATGTCACAACTGTTCCTCTCTTACAAAAATTTCATTATCGAAATTTAAACCATTACAAATCTTAAACAAAAAGGTGGGGGTACAATCCTCTCATCAATTCTTCACTTTCATAGGTTGCTCCTTTAGTCCCGTGGTGTTGCCAGACCACTTTAACTAACGGGATCGTTTTGGTGCACAAAATCTGTTCCATGCGATCCACAATCTGAACTGGGCTTTCAATGTACGGCACTCTATCGTCCATGTCTAATTCTTCAAAATTTAGCATGTGGGTCAAGTCAGGCTCATACTTCCTTAACATCGACATATGAAAGACGTCATGTACTTGCGCCAACCTCGGTGGTAATGCAAGATGATACGCTAGGATCCCAATTTTTTCAAGAATCTCAAATGGACCTACGTACCTCGGACTCAGCTTTCCCTTCTTGCCAAAGCGTGAAGTACCCCTCGTTGGTGACACCTTCAGAAAGACGTGATCACCAACTTGGAATTCCAATGGTCTTCAACGCTTATCAGCATAGCTTTTCTGGTGGCTCTGAGCGGTATTTAATCTATCTCTAATAACTGCAACTACATCCACTGACTGCTGAACCAACTCTAGACCTGTGATCTTTCTTTCCCCGACTTCATCCCAATACATCGGCGTTCTGCATGCTCTGCCATACAATGTTTCAAAAGGAGCCATCCGGATGTTCTACTAGTAGCTATTGTTGTAGGCAAACTCATTAAGATGAAGCTGTTCCTCCCAACTTCCTTTGAAATCCAACACGTAAGCTCACAGCATGTCTTCGAGGGTTTGAATTGTCCTCTCAGACTGGCCATCCGTTTGAGAATGATAGACGTATTGTACCACAGATTCATTCCTAAAGCGGCCTGCAAACCTTTCCAAAAGGTAGTCATGAATCTCGGGTCTCAATCTAAAGTAATCGTCATCGGCACTCCATGCAGACGAACAATCTGACGCATGTACAACTCTGTGTGCCTATCCAAATCAAGGTCCTTTCGTACTGCGATTAAGTGAGCCGACTTCGTCAGTCTGTCGACCACTACCCAAAGTGAAATCATTACCTCTCTGACTCCTAGGTAAGCCTGTCGCAAAATCCATCATGACGTGTTCCCATTTCCACTTAGGAATCTCGAGAGGTTGTAGAAGTCCTTCAGGCATACAATGTTGTGCCTTCACTTGCTGACACATCAGACACTTGGCAACGTGCTTGGCGATGTCCGCCTTCATATCGAAACACCAATAGTGTTGATGTAAATTCTGATACATCTTTGTACTACCAGGATGAATGCTGTAACTGCTATGATGAGCTTCTGACAAGATCTCTTCCTTAAGTACTACATCGTCAGGTACACACAATCGTCCTAGGAACCTTAGTGTTCCGTCCTCAGCAATCTGAAAGTCAACCTTCCTCTTCTCGGTATCCTCTTGCGGGATTTTATGAATATCTAGGTATGTTGGCTGAAGCGTCTTGATCTGTATTTGCATTTCTGGCTCAATTCTAAGGGTGACCATAAGATTTGAAAGGTGGCATACCTCAAACTTGAAAACCAAATCTCGAGCTCTCTCAAGTAAGATCCATTCCTTGATCATCATCTGCACAACTGAAGATTTCCGACTTAGTGCGTCTACGACCTTGTTCACTTTTCCAGGGTGATACAGAATATCACAATCATAGTCCTTCAGGAGTTCCATATAACGACGCTGACTCATATTCAACTCATTATGAGAGAATAGGTACTTGAGACTTTGATAGTCCGTGAAGATCTAGAATCTTTCTCTGCACAAATAATGTCTCCAAATCTTCAAAGCGAAAATAATCGCTGCGAGTTCTAAGTCATATGTCCGGTAATTCAACTCATGAGGTCTCAACTGATGGAATGCGTATGCAACAACTCTGCCATGCTGCATTAACATGCAACCCAATCCTCTGAATGACGCATCACTGCAGATCTTGTATCCTCCAGGACCATATGGTATGGTTAGAACAAGTGCGGTAGTTAGCTTTTGCTCAAGCTATTGAAAACTACGCTCACACTTGTTTGTCCACATAAATTTCTCTTCCTTCTTCAATAGTCGAGTCAACGACGATGCTGATGCTGAAAACCCTTCCACAAACCGTCTATAATAGCCTGCCAAACCCAAAAAAACTTCTGAACTCTATCACTGTAGTCGGTCTTGGCCAGTTGATCATTGCTTCAATCTTGGCTGGGTCCACAGAGATTCCTTCTCCTGAAATCACGTGACCTAGGAACACCACACGAGTTAACCAAAACTCGCACTTGCTAAACTTAGCGTATAGTTCATGATTCATCAAATCTAAAGCACTATTCTTAAGTGCCTTTCATGCTCCTCATGACTATTAGAGTACACTAAGATGTCGTCGATAAACACAATCATAAACTGATCCAGGTACTCCTTGAACACTCGGTTCATCAAATCTGTGAAAGTAGCAGGGGCGTTCGTCAAACCAAACCGCATTACCGTAAACTCATAATGGTCGTATCGAGTACGAAACGCCGTCTTCGGTATGTCCTCCTTTCTGATCCTCAGCCGATGATACCTTGTCCTCAAGTCGATCTTTGAAAATATCAATGCTCCTTGCAACTGGTCAAACAAGTCATCAATCCTTGGCAATGGATACTTGTTCTTGATCGTCGCCTGATTAAGTTGTCGATAGTCGATGCACAGATGCAACAAACCATCCTTCTTCTTTACAAACAGAACTAGTGCTCCCCAAAGTGATGCACTAGGATGTATGAATTCCTTATCCAACCACTCATGCATATGCACTTTCAGTTCTTTTAACTCTGACAAAGCCATCCAGTAAGGAGCCTTAGAGATTGGCTCTATTCCGGGTGCCAACTCAATCACGAACTCTATCTCCCTCTCTAGCAGTAAACCCAATAATTCCTTTGGAAACACGTCTGGAAACTCTTGGGCTACTGCAATATCTTCTATCTTCTGCTCATAAACTGTCGTATCCACAACAGTCGCCAAGTAACCTTGGCAATCCCCGTCTAACAAACGGGTTGCCTCAAGTGATGAGATTAAAGTAATCGAGGATCCTCCTCGACTCCCAATAAACTCAAAGCTCTCACCCGCTAACGGGTTAAACTGAATCATTTTATGATAGCAGTCCATCTTAGATTGTTGCTTGGTGAGCCAGTCCATGCTAATAATCACATCAAAATCATACATGGCTAGGACTATCAAATCTATCTTCCCCTCTCGCTCACTAATCACTAACTTGCAAGCAGGACAACCCATTGAAGCTAACACCTTATCCTTTAATGGTGTCGATATCTAACCACTGACTCCAACAACTTAGGAATCAATCCTACCAACTTAACATACTGCTTAGCTATAAATGAATGAGTAGCTACAGAGTCAAATAAAGCATAAGTAGCGTGGTCGTTCAATAAGACCGTACATATAATCACATCAAGCGCATCCTTAGCCCGTCCTCTAGTGATAGCGCACGTCCTTTCTTGAGTTGGAGGTCAGTTCAAACCACCCAGCGATGTAATCAGTGGCGCGATTCCTTGGTTTTGACCCATCGGTGGCGGCGGCGGTAATTGCGGTCCCATTTGTCTTTTGGGACAATTTCTGGCCATGTGACATTGTTGGCCACACACAAAACAAGCACCCATCCTAGCAGGGCATGGGGCTAATCCATGTCGTCTTCCGCAGGAATGACATACTCCTTTCTAGCTCGACACTGACTTTCCTATCCCACCCTTCCTATTGGGTAGAACAGGATACCTTACTCCGGTCATCAGTCTCTTCCAAAACCGATTCCCATCCCTGTTAGACCCAAACCACGCCCCGCACCTCGAGCGTGTGCCCATCTCTCGGTGGTCGATAAATTTTCGACGTTTCCAAGACGCATCACCGGCCCATTCATTTTAATGCACATACAGAAACATATAATAAAACCCCTGACAGTAAATAATATGGGATAGAAAAGCAGGAACCAAACTCACAACCAAACATGCTTTCATAAACACACAAGGTTTATATACAATGGCAATCTACAGACAGAGGTCTTGCTAAAAAAGAAGTGCCATCAAAACAACTAGGCATTAGACACCTCATCCATGGGCTCTGGGGGCTCTGGATCTATCACGACACCATCAGGGGTGTCTAGGTCCATCGGGTGTGCTGCCTCACACTCCCTAGTCCTGACGAGAGGTCCATCAAAACCTCGCAAGGGACCCTCTCGACCCCCCTGTCGGAAGCCAATGAACCATGCCTTGAATCGGTGAGGTACCAACTCAGTAGACCCTCATTGACCCAAACCACAGACTCAACCAACTCTCGAGTCAGGGTAGTCTCAGGAATAGGGATGTAAAGTTGAACTCCATATCACACATGACGCTCCTCCATCTAAGGACCTGTAAAGTTGAGCCCACGACGGGATGAGGTATTGTCTCAGCAAGTTCACCTCCTAAACCCCTATTAGGAAGGAAATACACTTAGGGTGGCCTAGCCACATAGTACAGAGGACTTACCTCGCCTCAATTCATTTCTACACGTTAGCACAATTCATATTACTCAAGTATATGCAGTAATAGGAATTCAAACAATTGGAATGTAAACACTTTCATCTCAAACAACCACAAGGGGTCTCGATTATAAGGTCAAATCGTTATGACACGTCACATACCATGCCACAATTTCGGCCCATAATCCGGCGCGTCAACAACACTCAGCATGTGTTTCAATTGTTAATCACAACCACACACGAGCACGGCCTACTCGAAGTTTAGCGATCTACTGACATAGCCAGGCATCGTCTCGCCCCACTGAGCATGGCAACGTCACTACGTCGATGGCATTCTAAAGGAGCATCGGTCCAGTCACTACTGCGACTAACATTCGTTGTGTGGAGCATCCCATATAGGGGTACGTCCAGCTCAACAGCTCAGGACGGGTTCTCTTAACCAATACATGACCATTCAATCTCGGCCCAGAACACCTTGCATTACACTCAAATGCCTTAATTAAAATGGTGATCTTGGCCTATTTTCTTCATATTAAAAACATTCGGAAAATAGTCGTGTGCGGGTATACAATCAATTCGAACTAGAAAAACTGAAACCTTTCCTTTTTTAAACCCCATTATTTGATATATAGTACCTAAAATCCATTTTCGGTGTCAAAACCCGACACCTAGGATTTTCTGAATAAATTCCATAATTTTCACAATCATCACTCAATTTGCAATATCCAACAATCAATTGCATAATCTGAACACACCACAGCAATTAGCACGAAATTCTAACGACCGGTTATCCCGGTATAATTTGCGGAAAAAAATAAATAATAAAAATTATTCCGAAAATTAATTAAATCATATTATATTTTATTAATATAAATTAATAAAATAATATTTATAAATTCGAAATAATTAATTCATTTAAAATAATTAATTAAGGGCCTAATTAAGATTACACTAATCTATTAATCCAATTAGCCTTAATTAATTATCTACTAAACTAATGACATCCCTTAATCTAATTAATATTTAACTAAACTAATTTAGCCACCTAACCATACTTAGCTTAATCTAAACACTCGTTAAGCATGATTAACCTTTTAAGCAAGGTTTAGTGAGTAAACTCTCCGGATTTGTGAGCCGGTGAATCCACGGCAACGGCAACACTAAGGTGGGCGATAAACGTCCAAGCGACGACACCAACCGAGGCTAGAAAGGGCTTGAAAACAGGCCATGAAGTTCCAAAGCCTTGCTGGAACTTCAGCTACTGATCTTGGTTGAGAAAGGCTGAACCGGCGGCTAGTTGGCTAGAAATGGTGAAGAAGGGACAGCGGCGGTCCAGATGGGTGGAGGCGGCTACTGTATAGCGGCAAGCTGAGTTTCGGTGACCTCCACGATGACCAGGGGACGCTAGACGACTAGGGATAGCGATGGACAGGACTCGGGATGCGCAGACAGGTGCGAGAGGGCGAGCGGGCGAGCGGGCGAGCGGCTGGCTTTAGCTGGCTTGCGAAGGTGAAGGGTGGTCGAACGGGTGGCTAGGGGATTCCGACAGCTTGCTGCTAGTCTCCTCTAGTTTTCTTAAGCTCTCAAGACTTATCAACAATGGAGAAAGCTAGACTTCAAGGAGGAAGAAAGCTGCTGAAGAGAGGGGGACCCCAAGGGCTTCTAAGGATCAACACTTGTCCAATTTCTATCTCATAAGCCCCCACCAGCCATCAGTCTTCATCCTCAGCCATTCTCTCTCCTCAAACTTCCTCAAAAAGCCATTGAAGTAGTCCAATTCATTCAATTCTTCTCCAAATCAACTCAATTAAAGCCCCAAAAATTCATCCAATGTAACCACACTTAAATCCACATTTTTCCTTGTCAATCAAACCAACTTGGATGGTAAAAGCGAGATAAAAAATGAGCCTACGAATTTCCCGGTCCAAAAACTCGGTTTGCAGAAAAATCTTATGAGGATGAATTGACATTCATAAAATGATTTGTGACATGATAGAACTTCCAATTTTTAAAATCAGGTTCAATTTCTCGGTTAATTTCAATCTAGCACAATTTTAGCGCGTCCTAATTTACTGGGTAGCTTTTTGGAATTGTTGGCGCATTTGACCTGTGGTTGATTATTTTCAAGCCACAAAGTACATCATCAACACATTGGCGACTTTTGGTTGTTGTGAAAATCTCGAGGTTTCAAATACAGACACAAGGCACAGAAAAGACAGAAAAATCGGTCTAGTGCCGGTCGACGAGAATTTTGTAATTAGGTGGAATCACCCATACATTAATCACATATCTCAGTCGGATCGACCTATCTTCGGTCTCTAATCGAATTTGACAATGTCGTAATGTCTCTTGAAAATTAGCTCGGTTGAGCAGTTGTTTCCTGGTCGAATTCTCAAGTTTGTTCCGTTAGAATCCCCTAACGACTTCACCCGATAGACTAGTTATCCCGCGAGTAATCAGCTTAGGGAAAAGAACTATAGGCGCATCAATGAAAAGCCCGACTCAATCAATCGAAAGCAGAATCTAAAAATCAGGATGGCACAACTCTTCCCCTCTTATAAATCTTCCTTGAAGTTTATACTGTTACAAATCCTCACTTTCCTAGGTTTCTGCTTCAGTACTGTAGTGTTGCCAGACCACTTTAACCAACGGGATCGTCTTGGTGCGCAAAACCTATTCCTTACGATCTACAATCTGAACTGGTATTTCCACGTACGACACCCCATCATCCATGTCTAATTCCTCAAAATTCAGCACGTGGGTTAGATCAGGTTCATACTTTCTCAAGATCAATATATGAAAGGCGTCATGCACTTGCGCCAACCTCGGCAGCAATGCAAGACGATACGTTAGAGTCCCTATTCTTTCCAAAATTTCAAAAGGACCTACGCACCTCGGACTTAGCTTTCCCTTCTTACCAAAGCACGAAGTAGCTCTCATTGGTGACACCTTCAAAAAGACATTCTCACCAACTTGGAATTCCAATGGTCTCCGACGCTTATCGGCGTAGCTTTTCTAGTAGCTATGAGCGGTCTTTAATCTTTCTCTAATAATGGCAACTACATCCACTGACTGCTGAATTAACTCTTGGCCTGTGATCTTTCATTCTCCGACCTTATCCCAACACACTGGTGTTCTACACGCTCTGCCATACAACGCTTCAAAAGTAGCCATCTGAATACTCTGTTAGTAGCTATTGTTGTAGGCAAACTCGACGAGATGAAGTTGTTCCTCCCAGCTTCCCTTGAAATCCAACATGCAAGTTCGTAGCATGTCTTCGAGGGTTTGAATCGTCCTCTCAGACTGGCCATCCATCTGAGGATGATAAGCCGTACCGTATTGCAGCTTCGTTCCTAAAGCACTCTGCAAACTCTTCCAAAAAGCAGCTGTAAATCTTTGATCTCGGTCTGATGTAATCATTATCGACACTCCATGCAGACGAACAATCTGGCACACGTACAACTCTGCATGCTTGTCCAAATCAAGATCCTTTCGTACTGCAATGAAGTGAGCCAATTTCGTCAATTTGTAGACCACTACCCAAATAGAATCATTACCCTTTTGACTCCTCAGTAAGCCTGTCCCAAATTCCATTATGATGTGCTCCCATTTCCATTCAGGAATCTCGAGAGGTTGCAGATGTCCTCTTGGCTTACAGTACTATGCCTTCACTTGCTAACACGTTAGACACTTGACAACATGCTTGGCGATGTCCGCCTTCATACCGAATCACCAATAGTGTTGACGCAGATTCTGATATATCTTTGTACTACCAGGATGAATGTCGTAACTACTATGATGAGCTTCTAATAAAATCTCTTCTTTAAGCGCTGCATCGTCAGGTACACACAATCGCCCTCGGAACCTTTGTGTTCCGTCTTCAATACTCTGAAAGTCGGGATTTCTCTTTTCTGCATCTCCTTGCATGATCTTCTGAATCTCTGGATCTGTCGGCTGAAGCGTCTTGATTATAATCTGCACTTCCGGCTCAATTCTGAGGGTGGCCATAAGATTTGAAAGGTGGCCTACATCAAACTTGAAAACTGAATCTCGAGCCTTCTCAAGTAAAATCCATTCCTTGAGCACCATATGCGCAACTAAAGATTTCTGAATCAGCGTATCTGCGACCTTGTTCGCCTTTCCGAGGTGATACAAAATATCACAATCGTAGTCCTTTAGAAGTTCCATCCAGCGACGCTATCTCATATTGAACTCATTCTAAGAGAATAGATATTTAAGACTTTGATGGTCAGTGAAGATCTGGAATCTTTCTCCACACAAATAATGTCTCCAAATCTTCAGAGCAAAAATAATCGCTGCGAGTTCCAAGTCATGCGTCGAGTAATTCAGCTCATGAGGTCTCAACTGATGGGACACGTATGCGACAACCCTACCATGCTGCATCAACATGCAATCCAGTCCTCTAAATGACACATCACTACAAATCTCATATCCTCCATGATCAAATGGTATAGTCAGTACAGGTGCGGTAGTCATGTTCTGGTTAAGTTTTTGGAAACTACTCTTGTACTTGTCTGTCCATACAAACTTTTCTTCTTTCTTCATTAGTCGAGTCAACGGCAAGGTTAACGCTGAAACCCTTCCACAAACCATTTGTAATACCCTACTAAACCCATAAAACTTCTGATCTCTGTCACTGTAGTCGGTCTTGGCTAGTTGATAACTGCTTCAATCTTGGTTAGGTCCACGGAGATTGTTTCACCTGAAATCACGTGACCAAGGAAAGCCACACGAGTTAACCAAAACTCACACTTATTGACCTTAGCATACAACTCGTGATTCCTCAGAGTTTGAAGCACTATCCTTAAGTGCCTTTCATGTCCCTAAGGACTTCTCGAGTACACCAGGATGTCGTTGATGAAAACAATCACAAATTGATCCATGTACTCCTTGAACACATGGTTCATCAGATCCATGAAAGCAGCTGGGGTGTTTGTCAAACCAAACGGCATTACAGTGAATTCATAATGGCCGTACTGAGTACAAAATGCTAACTTTGGTATATCCTCATTTCTGATCCTTAGCTAATGATACTCTGCTCTCAAGTCGATCTTAGAGAACATCGACGCTCCTTGAAGTTAATCAACCAAGTCATCGATCCTTAGTAGTGGATACTTGTTCTTGATCGTCATCCGATTGAGTTGTCGATAGTCGATGTACAGACACAACGAACTATCTTTTTTCTTCACGAACAAAATTGATGCTCCCTAGGGTGATGCACTAGGGTGTATGAATCCCTTGTCCAATAACTCTTGCATCTGCACCTTCAATTCTTTCAGCTTAGACAAAGCCATCCGGTAAGGAGCCTTAGAGATTGGCTCTGTTCCGGGGGCTAACTCAATCACGAACTCAATCTCTCTTTCTGGTGGCAAACCTGGCAATTCCTTTGGAAACATGTTTGAAAATTCTTGGACTATTGCGATATCCTCGATCTTCAACTCCTCAACTATCGTATCCATGACAGTCACTAGGTAACCTTAACAACCCCCATCTAACAAATGGGTTGCCTCTAGCAACGAGATAAAAGGAATCAAGGGTCCTCCTCGACTCCCAATAAACTCGAAACTCTCATCCTCTAATGGGTTAAACTGAATCACTTTACAATAGCAGTCCATCTTAGCTCGTTGCTTGGTGAGCTAGTCGATGCTAATTATTACATCAAAATCATACATGGCTAGGACAATCAAATCTATCTTCCCCTCTAGCTCACCAATCACTAACTTGCAACTAGGACAACCCACTGTAGCTAACACCTTATCCTTCAATGGTGTAGATATATTGACCACTAACTCTAACAACTCAGGAATCAATCCTACCAACTTAACATATCGCTCGGCTATAAACGAATGAGTTGCACCAGGGTCAAATAGAGCATAAGCAGCTTGGTCGTTCAAGAGACCGTACCTGTGATCACATCAGGCGCATCCTCCGCATGTCCTCTAGTGATAGCGTACGTCCTTCCTATAGCTGGAGGTCGGTTGAAACCACCCTGCGGCGCATTCGGTGGCGTAATTCCTCAGTTTTGACCCATCGGTGGTGGTAGCGGCAGCAATTGCTGTTGCCTCATCAGTCTTCTGGGACAATTCCTAGCTATGTGACCCTACTGGCCACACTCATAGCAAGCACCCGTCCTAGAAGGGCACGGGGCTGATCCATGTCGTCTTCCACAGAAACGACACACGCCATTCTGTCTTGGCATCAACTTTCCGATCCCACCCTTCCTGTTGTTTGTTTTGATCTCTCTCTATCAACTGGGCCCATTCATAAAGGTCGTTGTAGTCCTTCAAATTTAAAGGCACCAGCGGGCTTCTCACTTTCGATTTGAGCCCATCTCTAAACCTTCTAGCTCGGTCTCCTGGATTCTAGACTAGTTCGGGAGCATACTACGATAGCTCAGCGAACTTCGCTTCGTACTAATCCACCGTCATCGTACCTTGGCGAAGGTGCTGAAATTCCGCCATCTTCAACTCTCTGGCACTATCAAAAAAGTATTTGCCATTGAAGACTTCGACAAAGGCGTTCCACTCTAGAACCACGCCTTCAGGGAACCTTATTCCTCCGGTGGTCCTCCACTAGGTACTTGAAATCCCCCGTAGCTAATAGGCTGCAAGAACTACCTTCTCCACCTCGGTGCATATTAGTAGTGCAAAAACATTCTCCAAACCGTGGATCCATAGGACTGTAGCTTTGGGGTCTCCTGCTTTTGTGAACTTTGGTGAGTTAAATTTCATAAACTGTTCCACCAGCTTATGCATAGGCCTCACGACAACCACGTTTCTAGGTGGAACCTCAGTAGGTGCAGTGATAGGTGCAGCAGCAACTGCAGTAGTAGCAGCGATAGCATCAAGGACGGCATTGGCGGCATTGGTAACGGCTGTGGTAGTAGCGGCGGAAGCGGCGGCACTTGTAGCTTGATTCTGAGCCTGGTGCTCCACTCGATTTCCCATAAACTCTAGCATCCGCATGATCCCAGCGAACCTTGGATCCTCAGGGACTACTACCCCAGCACCGACTGGAGGCGATGCTACTCCATTTATGCTAGCCTCAGCCTATGCTCTACTCTGGGCACCTTGGGTACCGACCCTCGTCGGCGTCCTACCCCGAGCCACATGCCCTACCACCCTCTTCCTAGGAGTCCTCTGCTCCTGGTCACTCATGCTACAAGCTCTTTATAGACACCCGTTTTCCAATTCCAACACCAAGATAGAATTTGAGTGACAACAAAAACAAGCTATCAATCAGCTATCAATCACATGCATCAGTAAATTAGAAAGCCTTTCCTACTAACTATCCCATGACTCATCACACCTTGTCACTCGATACTTAGACCAGGTCTGATACCACTAAATGGCGGGGATGTCACACTCTGCACCTCGAGCACATGCCCATCCTTCGATGGTTGATAAATTTGTGACGTTCCCAAGACACATCGCCGACCCATTCATTTTAATGCACATGCGGAAACGTATAATAAAACCCCTGACAATAAATAATACGGGATAGAAAAGTAGGAACTAAACTCACAACCAAACATGCTTTCATAAACACACAAGGTTTATATACAATAGCAATCTACAGACAGAGGTCTTGCTAAAAAAGAAGTGCCATCAAAACAACTAGGCACTAGACACCTCATCCATAGGCTTTGGGGGCTCCGGGTCTATCACGACACCAAGTCTAGGTCCATCGAGTGTGCTGCCTCCCACTCCCCAATCTTGATGGGAGGTCCATCAAAACCTCGCAAGGGACCCTTTCGACCCCCTTGTTGGAAGCCAATGAACCATGCCTTGAATCAGTGAGGTACCAACTCAGGTAGACCCTCATCGACCCAAACCACAGACTAAACTAACTCCTGAGTCAGGGTAGTCCTGGGAATAAGGATGTAGGTAAACTCAAAATCCATCGTTTGCGAAACTCCATATCGCACGTGATGCTCCTCCATCTAGGGACGTGTAAAGTTGAGCCCACAATGGGATGAGACATTGTCTCAGCATGTTCACCCCCTAAACCCCTATTAGGAAGGAAATACACTCAGGGTGGCCTAGCCACACAATATAGAGGACTTACCTCCCCTTAGTTCCTTCCTGCATGTTAACACAATTCATTTTACTCAAGCATATGTAGTAATAGGAATTCAAACAACTAGAATGCCAACACTTTCATCTTAAACAACCACAAGGGGTCCTGATTACAAGGCCAAATCGTTATGACACATCCATATCGTGCCACGCAATTTAGCCTAAATAATCCGGCGCGTAAATAACACTCAGCATGCATTCTAATTGTTAATCACGACCACACACGAGCATGACCTACTTGAAGTTTGGCGATTTACTGGCGTAGCTAGGCATTGTCTTGCCCCACCGAGCGCGACAACGTCACTACGTCGACGACATTCCCTAAGGAGCATCGATCCATAATCTACTATGACCGGCATCCATTGTGTGGGACATCCCATATAGGGGCAAGTCCAGCTCAACAGCTTAGGATGAGTTTTCTTAACCAACACACGACCATTCAATCTCAACCTAGGACACCGTGCATTGCACTCAAATGCCTCAATTAAAATGGTAATCCTGGCCTTTTTTTTGTATTAAAAACACCAGGAAAATAGTCGTGTGGATACACGGTCAATTCGAACTAGAAAAACTAATACCTTTCCTTTTTCAAACCCCACTATTTGATATAGTACCTAAAATCCATTTTCGATGTGAAAACCCAACACTCGGGATTTTCTGAATAAATTCCATAATTTTCACAATCATCACTCAATTTACAATATCCAACAATCAATTACATAATCTGAACACACCACAGCAATCAACACAAAATTCTAACAACCAGTAATCTCGATATAATTTTCGAAAAAATAAAAAATAATTAAATATATTCCGAAAATTAATTAAATAATATTATATTATATTAATATAAATTAATAAAATAATATATATAAATTCGAAATAATTAATTCATTTAAAATAATTAATTAAGGGCCCAATTAAGATTACACTAATCGATTAATCTAATTAGCCTTAATTAATTATCCACTAAACTAATCACATCCCTTAATCTAATTAATACTTAACTAAACTAATCTAGCCATCTAACCACACTTAGCTTGATCTAAACACCCCTTAAGCATGATTAACCTCTTGAGCAACGTTTTGTGAGTAAACTCACTGAATTTGCGAGCCGGTGAGTCCACGGCGATGGCGACGCCAAGGTGGGTGATAAACCTCCAAGCGGTGACACCAACGAGGCCTGTAAGGGCTTGAAAACAGGCCACAAAGTTCCAATGCCTTGACCGAGAAAGGCTAAACCGGTGGCTGTTTGGCTAGAAACGGCAAAGAAGGGACAGCGACGGTCCAGACGGGTGGAGGCGGCTGTTGTACAACGGTGAGCTGAGTTCCGGTGACCTCCACGATGGTCAAGGGACACTGGACGACCAGGGACAGTGACAGATAGGGCTCGGGACGCGCGGACAAGCGCATGAGGGCGAGTGGGCAAGCGGCTGGCTTTGGTTGGCTTGCGATGGTGAAGGGTGGTCGGACGGGTGGCCAGGGGATTCCGGCGGCTTGATGCTGGTCTCCTCTAGTTTTCTCAAGCTCTCAAGACTTCTCAAGAGTGGAGAAAGCCAGACTTCAAGGAGGAAGAAGGCTGCTGAAGAGAAGGGGACCCCAAGGGCTTCTAAGGCTCAACACTTGTCCAATTTCTATCTCACAAGCCCCCACCAGCCATCAGCCTTCATCCTCAGCCATTCATTCTTCTCAATCTTCCTTAATAAGCCATTGAAGTAGTCCAAAATATTGCTCCCCCCATGGCATGCGAATTTGTTGCATTTCCCTCTTCAATTCATTCAATTCTTCTCCAAATCAACTCAATTAAAGCCCAAAAAATTCATGCAATGTAACCACACTTAAATCCATATTTTCCTTGTCAATTGAATCAACTCAGATGCCAAAAGCATGACCAAAAATAGGCCTACGAATTTCCCGGTTCAAAATAACCATACTTTGGATTTTTGCTGAAAAACTCGGTTTGCAAAAAAATCTTCTGAGGATGAATCGATGTTCCTAAAAAGATTTGTGACATGATAAAACTTCTAATTTTTAAAATTGGGTTCAATTTCTCGGTTAATTTCAATTTGGTGCGATTTTAGCGCGTTCTAATATACTGGGCAGCTTTTAGGAATTTTTGGCGCATTTGACCTGCGGTTGATTATTTTCAAGCCACAGAGTATATCTTTGACACATTGGCGACTCTCGGTTGTCATGAAAATATCGAGATTTCAAATACAGACATAGGGTATTAAAAAGATAGAAAAACCGGTCTAGTGCCGTTGACAAGAATTTTGCAATTAGGTGAAATCACCCACACACTAATCACACACCTCAGTCGAATCGACCTATCTCGGGTCTCTGATCGATTTTGATAGTGCCGTAATGACCCTTGCAGATTAGCTCGGTCGAGCAGTCGTTTCTTAGTCGAATTCTCAAGTTTGTTGTGTTAGAATCCCTTAACGGCTTCACCTGATAGACTAGTTATCTCGTGAGTAATCAGCTCAGGGAAAAGAACTATAGACACGTTGATGAAAAGCCCGACTCAATCAATCGAAAGCAAAATCTAAAAATCAGGATGTCACACACGTTTCCTGGTGGAACGTCAGCAGGTGCGACAGCGGCTGTGGTAGTAGTGCTGACTTAATTCTAGGCCTGCTGCCCCATTAGAACTCCAATCATCTGAAGCGCCTACATGATCCCTTCGAACCCATGATCACCAGGGGCTGCTACCCCAACACCAACTGGCGGCGGTGCTACTCCACTCGCGTTGGCCTAAGCTTGTGCTCTACTTTGGGCACCTCCGATACAGACTTTTGTCGGCATCCTACCCCGAGTCCTAGGGCCTACTCCCCTCTTCTTGGGAGTCCTCTTCTCCTAGTCACTCATCTCGCAGATTCTTTACAAAAACTCGCTTTCCAATTCCACACTGAATTAGAAACTTAGTGACCACACAAACAAGCTACCAATCGGCTATCACTCACATGCATTAGCATATTAAAATGGCATTTCCTACTAACTATTTCATGACTCATCGCACCTTATCACTCCAACTACTAACCTGCTCTAATACCACTTAAACGGGGATGTCACGCCTCGATTCTCGAGCATGTGCACATCCCTCTGTGGTCAATACAAATGCAACGTTCCTAGGATGCGTCACCGACCCAATCATTTTAATGCGCATGCGGAAGCAAAATAATACACCCTTGACAACAAACAGCATGGGATAGAAAAGTTGGTCAACGCTTCATAAAACCACACTTTTATAAACAACGGGGTTTAGATAGAAAACGAGTCTAGTCAAAAGTATACAAAAGATCGTCTCTCAACAAGAAGTTGTCCTATGACATACTAGTTGGACACATACGCCTATCCTTCAGACTCCACCTCCATAGACTCTAGGGCTTCAGGTCCTCCACAACCACCATCTAAGGACCTGAAAAGTTAAACCCACGACCTGTTGAGATATTGTCTCAGTAAGTTCACCTCTTAAACCCCTAATAGAAAGGAAATACACCTAAGGGTGGCCTAGCCACACACCACAGATGACTTACCTCGCCTCAGTTCTTTCCTACACGTCAACACAGTTCATATCACAGATGCATATAATGGATGCACACAACAATTGAAACGCCTCATCAACTCAATCAATCAGAGGGGTCCAGATTATAAGACCAAACCGTTATGACACGTCCCATACTATGTCACACAGTTTTGTCTCATAATCCGACGCATCTAACTCAATCAATCATGCGTTCCAATTGTTAATTTCGCCCCTGTAGGGCACGGCCTGCTCCCAAGTTCGGCAGTCTATTGGCATAGCCAGGCATCGTCTCACCACCTTAGATCACAGTTACGTCTCTCAAAGATGGCTTTCGCTAAGGAGCATAGGTCCAGAATCTACTGTGACCCAAATCCTAATGAGTGGGTTTCCCATATGGGGTAACGTCCAGTGTAAACGCTCGGGACGGGTTCTTTTAACCAACACACGACCATTCAATCTTGGCCCAGGACACTATGCATTGCACTCAAATGCCTTGATTAAAATAGTGATCTTGGCCTATTTTCTTCGTATTAAAAACATCCCGAAAAATAGTCGTGTGTGGGTACACGGTCAATCCGAACCTTAAAAGGTGATATCTTTCCTTTTCAAACCCCACTATTTGATATAGTACTTAAAACCCTTTTTGGTGTCAAAACCCGACACTCGGTATTTTCTAAATAAATACCATATTTTCACAATCACCACTCAATTTCACAATCACCAAATATGCACAAACCAGCAAGCATTACACCAAGAATAATTACCAAAACTACTACCGATCCTAACCGGCAGAAATGGTCCACTCGCACGTCACCGAGTTTAAATCAAGAAATTTAATCAAACGAGTTTGAAAAAATCCAAAATTTGAATATGTTGTAAATGACACATAAAAGAACATTTTTCATGCAAAAAGTTTAACCCAGATCCTTCTAGATTCGACCCAGTAAATCGCTCAGTCCAGTACAAAAACTTTATCCATTTTCAGAAAGTCTATTTTCCAAAACCAGTTTAGTTCGAGATCCAAAAATTGTCCATTTGATCTGAAATTTGACTATATTAAACTAGAAGATGTGACAAACATGTTTTGTGAAGAAACCATTATGAAATTCGAACCCTACGAGCTGATAAAAACCCCTAGAATCCTAAAATGTCACAAATTCCAGCACAGTCCGAGATTCTATTTGCAAATGACAGAGCTGATATATCCTTCTTTTAAATCCTTAAAATTCTTGAGAAAAATATATGTTATAGATGATGATGTCTAAAACATTTCTCAAGAAGGAAAAAACCTCAAAATCGCAATGCATTTTGGTCCACAAAAATTACAAACGGTGAGTGTCGAGGAATTAGTTCTGAAAAACAACCACTGAATTCAACTAAACCATCCTCAATGGTGCTAATCTCACTAATTAGATTAACACTAATCCCTTCTCAAGCTAATCTAACCATTCTAGATTGTCACTGATCCATACTTAAGCTAATCTAAATAACCCTTAAGCATAATTAACCTCCTAAGCAAGGTTTAGTGAGTAAACTCACTAGATTTGTGAGCCGGTGAGTCCACGGCAATAGCAACGTGGAGGTGAGTGACAAACAAGCTTGTGGCGACACCAAGCGAAGCCAAGAAGGCTCGAAAACGGGCCACAAAGTTCCAGATCTCGCTGGAAGCTTCACTCTTGCTTGCTGGTCAAAGAGGCTGAACTGGCGGCTCAGCTGGCTGGAAACAACAAAGATGGGACCAAGTGGGTGAGGAGAGGTGACGGCGGCTGAGTGGCGATGGTGCCATGGCTTCTAGGCAAAGCTGTGACAGTTAAACGACGAGGGACACGGCTGGAAGAGCTCTGACGTAGGCGGAATAGCAGCTGGATTGGCGCGCAGATGAGCAGCGGCGCGACGGGCGAGTGACGGCGGTCCAGTGGGCATGCGGCGTTCGGACGGGCAAGGAGGGAGGGGCTGCTGGTTTCTACTGGTCTTCTCTAGTTTTTGGAGCTCAAAGGTAGCCACAACAATGGAGAAAGACAGCTGCAAGGAAGAAGAATGGCTGCTAAAGAGGGGGACCCCAAGGTGGCCTTCCAAGCCTTCAAAACTTATCTTTCTCTCACTGCACATGCCCTCACTAGCCATCAGCCATCCACAGCCTATTTCTCTCTCCTCAATCTTCCCCAAGAAGCTTCCTAAGTGGTCCAAAATGTTGTTTGTCCCATGGCCCATGAATTTGTCACATTTCCCTCTTCAATTCATTCAATTCTTAATCAAATCAACCCAATTAAAGCCCTAAAAATTCCAGCCAATGTACCCATATCAAATCCACATTTTTCCTCGTCAATTGAACCATCTTGGATGCTAAAAGCGCGACCAAAAACGGGCGCATGAATTTCCCAGTCCAAAATAACCTTACTTTGATTTTTCGCCAAAAATCTTGGTTTGCAGAAAAATCTTTAAAGGATAAGTCAACATTCCTAAAATGACTTGTGACATAATAGAACTTTCAATTTTTGAAATCGGGTTTAACTTTGTGGTTAATTTCAATCTGGCGTGATTTTAGCGTGACATAACCTATCGGGTAGCTTTTTGGAATTTTAGTGCAATTGACCCGTGGTTGATTAATTTCAAGCCACAACGTACATCTTAGACACATTCGTAACTCTCGGTTATTGTGGAAATCTCGAGATTTCAAATACTGATACAGGGTACAGAAAAGATAGAAGAATCAATTTAGTGTCGGTCGACAAGACTTGTGCAATTAGGTGGAATCACTCACACTTAAGTACGTGGTTCTGTCGAATCGACCTATCTCTGATCTCTGATTGGTCTGTGTCGCAATAACCCTTACAGATTAGCATGGTCAAGCAGTCGATTCCTAATCGAATTCTTAAGTCTATTGTGTTTAGATTCCTTAATGGCTTCACCTGATAGATTATTTATCTCATGAGTAGCCAACTCAGAGAAAAGAACTAAAGGTGCGTCGATGAAAAGCTCGACTCATTCAATTGAAAATAGAACCTAAAATTCAAGATGTCACAGCACCTCCATCTAAGGACCTGTAAAATTTTAAACCACGATGGGGTGAGACAGGGTCTCAGCAAGTCTACACCCTAAACCTCGATTAAAATGATAATTCACCTAGAGGCAGCTTAAACATACAACATATAGGACTTACCTCGCCTCAGCACCTCCCTGCACATTAGTACACTCCATATATCATATGCATATAGTAAATGCATTTAATAATTGGAACACCTCATTTCATTCGTTAATTAATCACAGGGGTCCCGATTATAAGGACAAATCGTTATGACATGTTACATTCTGTGCCACACAATTTCGTCCCACAATCAGGCACGTCTATCTCAATCATTCAAGTGTGTCCCAATTATTTATGACCTAACGGCCACGGCCAACTCATTAGTCAGCAGTCATCTAGCATAATTAGGCATCGTCTCGCTTCGTCAGGCATGGCAACATCTACATCTAGACGGCATTCCCAAAGGAGCATCGGCCCAGCC